>APFE031096156.1:6265-40400 GCA_000404065.3 Pinus taeda
AAATGAAATAAAACAAACAAACTAGAGAGATTCCTAATTTGTCGGAGATCTTATGGTTCCCTTACAAGAACACATGAATTTTAAGATTTCTTCCAACAATTAGAATATCTAACAAGAACTTAAAAGCTGAAATGAAATAAAAACATAAATTTAATTATACCTAAAATACGCATGCAAGCGAGGCCATGGGGACCCTCCATAAGTCCACAAGCACACCACTTCAAAGGGGACTCAAATGTAGAAGCAACAAAATCAAAGTATGAGTCTTTATTTCAAAATCTCCATCATGATGTACAAACCAACCTTTTAAGATTACAAATGAAGATTCTAAGATTACAAATGAAGGAGATTGTACTCCTATTTATACAATGGAATGGGATAACAAACTCATAATGATGATCCACTAATCTCTCTTTTAGTTCCATACATCTCTCAACCATCTAGACACATAACCCCTTTTTGTCCTTGATCTTCTCCATGAGATCATCATCTTCTCCATGAGGTTTATCTTCTCAAATTCGAATTTGACCCTTCAAGGCCACATAAAGGTGTCTTGGAAGCTTCCTTGGCAACTACACATGTCACAAAAACAACCCACTTTCCATATATAAAGTAAAATATATTATTTTCTAATATTTAATCAAGAATTTCTCTCAGAAATGCTTAAAAATAAATAATATTTGGAAGATATAAATGAGACCCATTAATGGTGAATAATAGGAAAAATGAAGTGACATGGTAGTGAATAATGAGTGATATAATGGAAGCATAGGTGAACAATGTATGGTAATGAGTGATATTTGTATGACATTTTGAGGCCCAACAAGATGGATCTCTCTGGAGCTCTACCGGATGAGGTCATCTTGGAAGTTTTTGATGAAGAATGGGTGCAAACAGTAGATTATGAACACATTCCTTTCAGATGCTGCAGGTGCCATGAGCATGGGCACCTATTTAGAGATTGCCCTCTCAGTAAATAGAGAACAAAAGTAAAACTACCATAGTGAAAGACAAAGAAAACTTTCACAAAGTGGGATATAGGGGAAAAGGGGGCCAAAGGGGGACAAAGAAACATCAACAGAAGGGAAACAAGCGAGTCTGCACAAGTTCCAAGTACTCAAAGAAGAGGAAGAGACAACAAAGGTAGATGAGGTAATGGAAGGCAGCCCAGGGGAGAAGGAGAAAGAAGAAAATAGTGGGCAAACACGGGATATCAATAAACAGAAAGAGACTACGCTGAGCGATGGAGATCTAGAAATGGACCAAGAAATGACCCAAAGTGAGATGGAAATGGAGGATCATGAACTGCAGGATATTCTTGATAGACAACACATAGATCTAGAATGATTCTTGAAACAAGGGACCATGGGAGGGATAGACTCACTACCTCAAGAAGATTTCAATAGAGTATAGCAGTTGTTCCTATGGAAAACTCAGGCTAAAAGGTTGGAAAGGCAAAGAAACAATGAAAGGCAGGGCAACGAAGGTGTGAAAACTATGAAAACCACTCTAGGATTAGCTCCTAGAAATCCAGGAAGGAAAAGAGGCAGAAAAAAGCAGAATGAGTTATTGACGGAATGTGGAAAGCTAATGATAGATTCAGGTAAGATGAAAGATCTAACCAGCTACTCCTTTACAAATATTTCATAATGAAGTTCACATCTTGGAATATCAAAGGTCTAGGAAGTAAGAGAAAACAAAGAATACTTAGCAATAGAATGAAACAAGAAGCTCCAGATATGATCTTTATCCAGGAAACTAAATGTTCCATTCAAAAAATAAAAGAAATACACAGTAAATGGCTCAATAAATATGAATTTCTGGAAGTCAAAGCAGATAAAACCACAAGAGGTATACTTACTCTTTGGAACCCCCATAAGATTCACATAATAGATGCTGAGGCATCTAGGAATTATTTATTAGTGGTTATTCAGCCCGTGGGAGATAGGGAGACTTATTTGATTACAATGTTTATGGGCCCCAAAGACCAAATGATAAACTCAGTCTTCTAGATTCTCTTTTGGAACTGAGAGATAGACATGCGTGAGTACCATGGATCATGGGTGGGGACTTCAACATGATCAAACCACTATCGAAGAAAAAAGGTGGAACCAAAACTTTAAGCAAAGACTCTATAGCGTTTCAAAATTTTATAGACAATACGAAGCTAGTTGACACTGATATGAGTAATGGCCTCTTTACATGGAACAATAAGAGAGGAGGAGAGTCTCAAGTAGCCTCAAAGTTAGATAGATTCATAATCTCAAAGGACCTTATGGTCAAAGATAAGGAAATGACATTGAGAATTATCCCCTTTGGAGGCTCGGACCATTGGCCTGTACAACTTGAGGTTCAGGGCATTGGCACCCCCAAGAACAAACCTTTTAGATTTGAGAATATCTGGCTCACCCACCCAGATTTTATCAGCGACATTGCAAAATGGTGGATAGAAGATCTGCATATTTAGGGTACAAGAATGTTTCTGCTACACAAAAGACTAAAACACATCAAGCTCAGACTCAAATATTTGAACAAAAATGAATTTGGTAATATTTTTGAAGTGAAAAAAGCTATTGAGGGTAAAATGCAGGAACTCAATCAAGCCCTTATCAGGGATGGCTTTGATAGAGTCAGAAATGATCAAGTCACCAAGCATCATCAAGTTTGGGAGAACTAATGTAAACAAGAGGAGATATTTTGGAGACAAAAATCTAGAGTTCAATGGCTAAAAGAAGGGGAACAAAACACTAGGTTTTTCCACAGATCCACCATGGCGAACATATCTCATAACAGGATCTCATCGAGCAAGGACACCGGAGGTCAACTGCTCAATACCCATGAAGATATAGAAGCTGTGTTGGTTCAACACTTTCGAAGTATCACAGAGGAGATCATTTTAGACAGAGCTCATTTTATCAGGGACTTAACAAGGCACATACCTAAGCTAGTAACAAGAGAGGATAATTTCAATCTCAATAGGCCAGTGACTAAAGAGGAGGTTGGTGAGGTCATCAAAGAAATGCAGAATGGTAAAGCGCCAGGCCCTGATGGTTTCAATGTGGATTTCTTTAAAGCTTGCTGGAACATTGTCAAGCAAGATATTCTGAATGTCGTGGAGGACTCCAGGATGAATAGAACCATTTTGAAGGTGCTCAATACATCCTTCATCTCTTTGATCCCCAAACAGGACATTTCTCAGACTCCAGACAGATTTAGACCCATAGCTTTGTGCAATGTGGTGTATAAGATAATATCCAAAGTTATTGCCAATAGACTCAAACCCCTTCTTCCTACTCTAGTTTCTGGGGAGCAATCAAGATATGTGGAGGGTAGACAAATTCTCAATAACATCATTCAAGTGCATGACGTGGTTCCTTCATTGTTAAGCAATAGGAAGGCGGGAATGATTATGCAATTGGACCTAGTCAAAGCTTATGATAAGTTGAATTGGACCTATATCAGCAAGGTCCTTCTAGCCTTTGGATTTGACCATAACTGGGTAAGATGGGTTATCGCCCTGGAAACTTCTTCTAGCTTTTCAATTCTGGTTAATGGTTCTCCGTCCAAGACTTTTACTCCTTCAATAGGCCTCGGGCAAGGAGATCCGCTCTCCCCCTTTCTCTTTATCCTCATAATGGAAGGACTTGGTCGATCTATCAAGCATGCTAAAGAAGTGGGTAACATCAAGGGTCTCCAACTCTCTGAGACTGGACAGTCTTTGACCCATCAACAATTTGTTGGTGACACCATGTTGTAGGGCATCCCCACGGTCAAAGAAGCTCTAGCTTATAAACGAATCATGAGTGACTTTGCCATGGCTACAAGTATGGAGGTAAATCTCTCCAAATCTAAGATTTTCTTCCTTAACACTAATATTGCTATCGAGAGGATTATCTCCAGAATTATGGGCTTCCAAAGGGATGTCCTTCCTTCCAAATACTTGGGAGTTCCTCTAACTGATAAACCTTTGCACAAGAGCATTTGGGAGCCAGTGATTAACAATATGCAAGATAAAACTCAGAAATGGACTATTGGATCTTTAAACTTGGCAGGCTAGTTAGTGCTTACAAAAGTTGTACTTCAATCAATCCCCGTCTTCATGCTTTCAGCCCTTCTAGCTCCAAAAGAAGTTTTGCAACAATTTAGAACCATTCAAAGAGACTTTCTTTGGGGTAAGGGGGAGGAGAGAAAGAAATGGGCTTTGGTAGTCTGGGACAAGATTTGCAAACCTAAACACCATGGAGGTCTTGGACTAGATGATCCGGAAGTGCTAAGCAAAGTTTTAGGGGCAAAATTATGGTGGCGTTGGGTAAAAGATCCAAAAGCTTAGTGGGCTCGTATTTGGAAAGAAAAATACGCCAGCAATTGGCAAGATGATGATCACATAAGGATGACTGGCATCATAAAAGGCTCCTACATCTGGAATAAAGCCTGGGAGAATAGAGGCTTAGTGCAAAAAAATAGCTTATGGGAAATCAAAGAGGGAGATCTTGCTTTGTTTTGGGAGGATAAATGGCAACAAGAACCGACACTGCTAAGAGAAGACTTTGTGGACCTCAAGAAAGAAACTGATACCAAAGGTTTAATTAAGGTAAAATATTTTTGGGATCAAACCAATAGTGAAGGAAAATGCAGAACCTAGAAGAATATGGAATACAGGGATGATAGCCCCTTGAAAGCAAAAGCTGATGCACTTCTGACAATGTTGGACCAAAGGAAAATTTTGGTTTTAGAGGGGCATGACCAACTTAGATGGGGCAACAATAATGAAGGTACCTTCAATCTTAAGCAGGCAAAGTGCATAATCCTGGAGCTAGATTCCAATGAACTGGATAGGGTTTGGCAGAACCTATGGAGGCATCAAGGATGGATGAAAATCAAACTCTTCATGTGGTTGGTTCATCACAAGAAAATTCTGACTTGGGAAAACATTCGGAAGAGGGGTGTTCTGGGACCTTCTAGATGCCAACTTTGTGAATCCCAAGAGAAAACGATGGATCACCTTCTCAATAATTGTATTTTCACCTCCGAGTTGTGGGATACTTTTGCCACAATTTTCAAACAGACAGATAGGGACAAAGGAAGCATTATCAATACCCTTAATAACTGGAGAAGAAACTTCTCTGGTTATGAAATTCTTCGCTTAGCTTGGGCTTTATCTCCAAGCTTCATAATATGGAATGTCTAGAAAGAAAGGAACTACAGAATCTTCAAAAATGAAAAAAGTTCCTCCCAACACATTATTGAGCAGATCTTAAGGCAGCTTAAGGAGACGGTGGGAACTTTAGTGCGAACTTCCCCAAAGAATCCACCTTTAGAAGCTGAAATGTAGATACTTCTCCAGTTGGGTATGCAGGGGCTTATACCATAGGGCATGGACATGAAGGTAAAGAAACTGGTCAATAAGCCAGACTGTTGGCATCCTCCCCCTCAGGGTTTTTTGAAATGCAACATTGATGGGGCCTTAAAAGGCAACCCGGGTGTTGTTGGTTTTGGAGGGGTGTTAAGGGATGAAAATGGTTGCATCCTTTTTATTTTTCATTGCCATCTGGGAAGAGCTACAAAAAATATGGCGGAATTAATGGCACTTGAGCAATGTTTAGAAATCCTAAAGCAGGACAATCTCCAAAATATAATAATTGAAGTTGATTATGAGTTAATCATTAACTCGGTCAAGAAAATCTATTGTGGCACTGAGCCGGAAAAAGTCTCAAGACACTGGAGGTTGCTTCAGGTCTTTCAAAGGATTCAGTTTCACCTTCTGTGCTTGCGAACCGTGAGTTTTACCCATGTGCGAAGGACGACAAACAAATTGGCGGATATTCTAGCCAATCAAGGAGTGCTCTGTACCAAAAGCAGGGTCAAGTTGAGTTGGCAAGAGATGCCTCAGAATAGATTGAGGAGCATTGTCTCAATCAGGTGGATGAGGATAGAACGTTATTTCGAAATACAGTCGCAGAGACGGGGTCTAGTTGATTCGAATTCTATATGAAGTGTTATTTCAGAAGTGATGTTACAATCGGGATGTAGGTGTCTATCTACCTCCTCAGCCCATGTAAGTGCAAACCCAGAAGTCTCGGGTGGAAGTTGCTCGACAGACAGTGGTTCTCGGATGACCGGATGGAGAACATCAAGAATGGTAAGAAGATTTTCATCTTCCTTTGGTTCAAGCGCCTGAGGATTTCAGATGGTGCGAGGGACCGAAGGCCCGCCTTTCTCAACAGACTCAAAACCCCACGCATTACTTCCCTTGGTGTCAACACCACCCTCGGGGTGGCTTTTGGTTTATCGCATGCCCTTAAAGCCGGGAGCAGTTTTTTGGAGTTGGGAGCGATTCCACTCATCACACAACACATGGCCAAGGTTGGGGAGAGAATACCACCCTCATTGCACGGTAATTCTCTGTGATTTTGGTCCATGCGATATGATCAGGCGAGGAGCATCAATGGTCAGGGAACAACGGGCATGTTGGTGGGTCCGGGTCTTTTATCGAGCAGTGGGTCACAAGGTGATCACGCGGTAATTCTTTGTGCTTTTGGTTCATGTGATATGATCCTTCGTCATTGGATCAGGCAAGGAGAATCAACGGTCAGGGATCAGCATGCATGTTGGTGGGTTTGGGTCTTTTATCGTGCATGTTGGTGGGTCTGGGTCTTTTGGCCTTTTACGCATTGTTTATTTTGGATTTAAGTTACTTCGGGTCTGTTGTTTGCGTCTTTAGGACCTAGTTGGCGCTTTTTTATTTTGGTGAGGCTTTTACCTAGGGCTAAAGGGTTTAGCCTGTGGTCGTTTGTATTATATGTAATTTTACCCTTTGAACATTTTGAATAGAAGGCACGACTCTTGCATTAGCAAAAAAAAAGAATCTGCTTGAACTCCAACCTAGAATTATACTAAATCTACCTGAACCGTTCCCACAAGACTTTTTGCATTGGCAGGGACTTGCTACTTGGCATCCCTCGTTATTTGTTGAGTTTAATGGTTTTAATGCACGATTTATTTATTTTTTCTATTATTTTATGAGTTGTTTTTGTTTTTTCTATTGTTTTGTGTGTTGTTTTAGTGAATGGGCGTTGGATTTATTTATGGTTTATTTTTATTTGTTTTATTCTTTTCTCTTTTTTGTTTGGTTTTTATGTTTTATTTTATATATATATATATTGTTTGGTTTTTGTTTTTAATTATTTTGTAATGTTTTGAGATTTGCGTTTTATTATTATATATTTTTTTATTATTATTTTATTTTTAATGTTTTTATTATAGGTTTGTTTTTATTGTTTTTTAAATGTTGTGCTTTAGTTATTTGTTTTTGTTTAGTTTTCATCTTTTTTTAATAATTTTGGTTTTGAATTTGTATTATTATTATATTGTTTATTTTATTTTATTTATTTTTTTTTTTTTTTTTGGTTTTAAATGTGTTTTGTTTTATTGTTTATGTTTTTTTTAATGTTTTGATTTTGTTTTTTAAATTAAAAATAAGTTTTTTTTTTGTTTTTTTTTTTTTTTTTTTTTTAAAGAAAGAGGAAAATATATAAATTTTTAGAAACTTAATTAGGATTATATATATATATATATGATTTAGCTATTTTGAGACAAATTTAGGTGAGTTGGAGATAAAAATTGCAAAATTTTAGAATGAATATTAATTTTAGATCTCTTAGTCATTTTTTTAGATCTATGAATTTTATTGCGGAATTTCAAAGCTAACTCATCCAATTTTCCTTTCTGATCTTCCAGGTCACAACAAGGCGCAAGAAGAGAGCATACTCAGGAAATTTGTCAATTCTTTAGTCATTTGAAATATGAAATTAAAGGGGAATTGATCTCAAACCTTGAATTTTTGCTCTTGAAACGCTACTTGTGCTCCTTCTTCACAAATGCCCCTTTTCCTGTAGATCTTCCTGCCAATGGTTAGTGAATGAGACGACCCTTACTACCACACCAAATGAAATTTTCCAAAAAAAATAAAAAAAGAAATCAGACTTCAAATAAAAAAATTCACAAGCATGATTTTATTCCTTTATTCTATCATACTCTACTTTGTACAATAAAATATTCTATCAAGTGTAAGAATACTTCCAATGGAGCCATATGCGTAATAAGATGACACATAAACTCATATGCAGATTTGAAATATAGCATTTAATATATACCAAAATATGAGAGACCAACTGCTTTGATTGAAATGATGTCAAGAACTTTTGAAGAAGAGACTAGTGCTCCAGAATGATGTCCTTGATTCACTTGATCATCTGGATCATTCTATATGTCTTCTTCTATCATGTCATTCATATCTTCTACTATGGGATGGTCAATCTCTTGCACACATAAAGGTTTTAATGGTTTCTCTTCATGAGATGTGGTCCATGATTCTTTAGTCTTCTTTGGTTGTTCTTCAATGACATAAGGATAATCTTTTCTTTGTGATACTCTTCCTGATATAGGATGAATATCAACTAGATCAAGAGGAGTTGTTTGAAAATTTTGTGCCTCAACATTGTAAGTAGGCTTAGGTACTTTATTGTTGGGTTTCATAAATGGTTGTGCAGGTAGTGGAGTGGGAATGGATCTCTGAAGTGGTTGAGTAGGTAATGATGGGATAGGTTGACCATGTGATTGTGGTGGAGGTGAAGGGTATGGATAACATTGAGATTGGTATTTAGGATAGTGAGGAAAAAAGTGAGGATATGGTGGATTTCTTCCATAAGGTACTTGCCAACTTTGTTTCCAAAATTGGTTTTGGGGTTGAGATGGGTAAGGCAAGGGTGTGTTCCAATTACTTTGAAATTGTTGTACATAACCTTGAAATTGTGAGTCAGGATCTTAGATCATACCAGTTTGATGATGTTGTCGTAGTCTTCTTGGAGCATCATGAAAAAGTTGCTTTGGTACTTGATTTTCTCCATTATCCTTCTTGTAAATTGCCTTCAACCTTGGTAATAATGAGCAGTCCTTAATAGTATGTGATTCTGCACAAACACTAGATAGAGGACATAATCAAACATTCAAGCACTAAGTAGATGACATAAGAAAACTTATACCTTAATGTATCTTAAGGGAGGTTATCTTGTCTGCACAATCAATCTAGAATAACATGATATAACTTCACAACATATCAATTCAAACATAAATAAGGTCATGCTATCCACAACAATAACTAGCTAACATGTTCACATCATAAACTCATAAACAATTGTCATTCATGAATAGCAATCACATATGCACATTCAATCTAGAATAGTACAACACCATATCACAAATATGTCGGCTCATACCTTAATATCATAGCCATAACCATTTGCATAGGCCAATCCAGGTTAACAAAATACATATACTGGATTTAAGACATCTGTGGTTTATATCTTCTAACTTAGTAACCGGAGAACCGACAGTAAAAACCATTTTTCGTCAATGTTTCAAATCCCAACAGAGATCCATCATTCAAGAAGTCCTGATGATGGATCCCTATTGGGATTTGAAACGTTGAAAAAAAATGGTTTTTACTGTGGGTTCTTCGGTTACTAAGTTAGAAAATACATATAACATCAAGATCTTAAATGCAATAACCCTAATCATCAAGTTAACTAACATATAACAGCAACAATTTAACATATAACAACTCATCAATAACATACTCATCAAGTTAACTATCATATAAAAATCAACAAGTTAACATATAACATACTTATCAACAACATATAACATAATCATCAAGTTAACTAACATAAAACAACAACAACAATGCATATAACAAGTTACTACCATGCATGACTATCTGACACATGTGCATATGACCACCCTAATCAACTAGCATTTATCATACATGTAATAATAATAATAGAATGACAAGCATATAAGTAACCCTAATTCTTATAACAACCATTAACCACATACCTGCATGTCCAACATACAAATATATATATGATGATATGCTCTTACCCCGAAGTCAGATGTTCCAACCTCTCTTTGATGATTTGCATCTCCTGCTCTATCTCAGTGAACAAATTAGCATCATAACATACCAATAGAATCATGATGACCTAATTGCATACAATGACCTCATGGAAAACAACCTTAACCATGACAATGCATGCATAACAACATATAGACAATGACATGCATAACAATGCATAATTGACATGTACTCATGACGATCACATCCAACAACAACACCATCAACTTCCACATAACAACACAACGACAAAAATGGCCACCACCGTGCATACACAACAAATCTATAAAACATAAGCATAAAGAGCACATATGTAGCCGACATGTATGCATGACAAACACATTCCACCCATCCAGTCCAAGAGTTGAACCATGCTCTGATACCACTCTGTAACACCATCCTCCCACATTTACCCATGTTAACCAGTCCTCTGGGGTAAACATGTGATGAGAGGCTACGAAAATATGATTCAAATCCCCATGTACATTTAAGGAAGTGGAACCAACACAACACAACTAATGTGACCTTATGCACATACGACAAAACCTACAGGGGCCAACCAACCCTTCGAGGTGATCAACTTGTGCAACAACTTGACACTTCACTGCCCCAGAGCCTCAGTCACTCCCATGACATGGGAATTCATGCGACTAGGGCCATCCATTCGCTCTCACAACATGGGCATGCAAGCAACTAGGGTGTTTTTCAGCTAGTTTTGAGCCTGTGACCCCTAATTTTGTGCCAATTTTTCAGGGCCAGGACTCAGGCCACTATCCAAAACTCCATGAAACTTTCAAGAATGAAAAGTAACATCAAAGCAATGATACAAATGCAAATACTTGAACAAAGACTTGACTGGACCCCTACTAGCCATGACAAGCATTTCGTCAAACATGTCACAAATATGCATTCTACATGTCATAACAACATATCTGAGCATAGCTGTCTCATACTTATCGGAGAATCGCTAAGAAGCATTGATGCCTTGTCACAGTAGCTGTATTATCATCTATTTGGTCATATATTCATTGTACATTCATTTACAAGTCAAAAAATGATGAGAGCCATACATCATCATTGTCATAAATCATGCTCATAATCAAAATATAACCAACAAAAATAACAAGGATACAACAACGATAAATACCACATATGAACCAATACATTTACAAATGAAATACCAAGGAGAAGGAACTCTTATTAATGAATTTGTAAGTAAACCAGGTATGGGATTTCCACAAACCACCCGACCATAGATTGGTTGAACCAAATCTTTCTTCAGCCAATCACCCCCGTGCCATATTCCAAGCATGAATGTGGGACACATAACAAAAACTCAACCAGGGCTTCCTGAGGCTACCCAACATCACCCTCATCAATAGAACTAGGATTTACCACAATCCTCACCAGATCATTAGGCCAAAACAATAAACATGCAATACCAGGCTTTACCACAATCCTCACCGGATCACTAGGCGAAAACAATAAACATACAATACCAGGCTTTATCGCAATCCCCACCGGATCGCTAGGCCATAAACAAGCATGCATGGCACCAGATTTCTCCACCTACACCATGAGTAATTTTCTTGTCTCCTAGTCTTTAGGCTTTACTATAACCCACAATTTGATCTAGGGATCACTAGGCCATTATTGAGACACCACCCTCCAGACTTTACTGTATATCCCACCATTCACCGACAAGGATTCCTAGGCCAGATCAAGGGAAACCACCTCTAGGATTTACCGTATATCCTGCCATTTATCGATCGAGGATTCCTAGGCCCACAGAGGCACACAATACTTGGCTTTATGGCAACCCACAGTCTGGTTCAGGGGTTACTAAGTCAATGGATTTACTACAATCCATAATTTGGTTCAAGGATCACTAGGCCATGTGTTCTTCCTTTCAGAGATCCACCTCACTCAACTTCGAATCCATTCGGCAATCCATCTCAATCAAAAACATGAGAACCCATCACACCATGGCTATCCGGAAATGGAAAGGCAAGGCTAAACAAGACTGTCACACTTCGAAAAACTCATGCCCATGATAGCAAAAGAACCAAGAACACACATGCATAACCATGCATTCCACATCTAGCAAGGAAATCGCACACGAAAATTGTTATGTGCAAGTGAACCCTTTGTAACTACTTGATCCTGCTCTTCCTTACTTTATCTTTGATTCATTTTTTCCTTCTTTTCCCTTCTTGATCCAATGTTGAAGTGTTCCAAGAAAACTCTAAGTGTCCAAGAGTGTGTGAGAAAGAATCGAGAGAGAAATCCAAAACTGAACTGACCAAAAACCTATGAACTAATCCTCCAAAGCCTTTTTATCAATGAGGCCTCCATTTTCTTTAATTTTCCATTTTTTTTTCCTTCATTTTCCTCCTCACATGCAACCTGTGGCCTTTCAACTTCCTTTTCTCATAACTTCCATTATTTTCATAAATAAATTGCCTAAAAAATGTCATTTTTCCTTCCCAAAGCCTTTTCCATTTCCTTAGCCATAATAACCGAAATGAACACCCAACATTCAGCTTGGAATACATGTCCCATGACCTTGGTGTTATGTTTTTTTACATGAATTTTAACCAGGGTTGTTACATGTCAACTGTATGTTACAAGTTCACATGGGGTGCCACAACATCTGTCGGGCCACCATCCCTTTTTTAATATATTTTCCTTTGCTAACTTTAGTCTGATGTTCATGAGTCTTGTAAAGCTTGAGATTTTTTTATATACACCATGGGGTCTTTCACAATAATTGATTGATATTTTGAGATTAGGGGAGGGTTTACCACTTTAACTATCCATTTATATCTAATTTACTTGCCATGACCTCGCACACAATATTTGCACACTTGTCAACTTCCTCGTTTTGCCTTCCTAAAATGTGAAATTACTTTTTTTGAGGAAAGGATTGTGAAGGTCCTTTGATTCACTTCAAAATATTCTCTAGGTGTTTGTCTCTTGGTATGGTTCCTTTGCAAAGGTGTTGGATGATGATGAGTGAGTTCCCCAATGTGTTAATGTTTGGAACTTGCATTAATTTAACCTATATCAGACCTTGGAGCAAACCATGCATTGCTACATGGTTGTTAGTCATTTGTCCCAATCCCCATGCATACCTTTGAACCAACTTTCCATCGAGGTTGTACAAAACCCCTCCCCCTCTTACCGCCCCTTTATTTTACATTTTACAAGTTGCATAATGATAATAACTAATATATATATGAGATTGTATGAAGATATTATGTAGATTCGATGCCTAATTTATAACTGATAAATGCTCATATGAATTTGTTCTTTAGAAGATTTAAATCTCCTTTTTCTTTGGGATAGATCGTTCAATCCTCATTTACATATTCTATGAGTAAATGATGTTTTTCTTATTTTAGTTGTCTTCTAAGAAAGAACACTCTTCACTCATGTATGTATATGTGTATATGTGTGTATATATATATAGTAAGCTTGGCAGGACTACATCTTCATCATGTCCAATATATCACCCTGATCGGGGTGGGGAATTGAACCGGTGACTTCGCATCAAGGAGTGCCTTAACAAAGCACCTAATTACCGTCTATCAAAGACACCATGGATCTTCACTCGTGTATATTATGCTTAACTATTCATTGTATATTTTCTAACTATTGTGATTGGGACTAAGTTGCCATGCAATACTTGTTATTGATAATGTGTGTTTAGATTAATTTTAGCTTCTTTTTTTATTACTATTTAAGAATAAATTGATTTATTTATTTTAAAAGTTTGTGTTGCAGTGTAAATTTTCCATGTCTTGGATTTTTTTCAGGCATATTTTCAGGTCATCTTTGCAAAAATATGATAGGGATATTTGTTGGAATCACAAGTTTGAATTATGAAATTTGCATATCCACAGGCTACTAGGGGTTTTTAGGCAAAACAAAAAATCATGATTTTTCCAAAAAACTCATTGTAGAACTCTAGCAAAAAAAAAAGAAAGAAAGAAGAAAAATGACAAAAAATGTAGAAGAGTTAGACCATGCCAAAGTTTATTGATATGTTTGAAAAATTAGAGACAATTTCTTTAAAATCTTTATGGTTTTGACAAGTTATCAAGTTATGAAGGTATGTGCAAAATTGAAACCTAATATGCATATATGCAAGACATTTTAATAAAGTGTTTTTCATATTTTAATAGAGTGTTTTTCATACTCAACCTTCTTAGTATCATAAAGATTGTAGATTCTTTCATCCCATAATGTTTTAGGATTTGTCCAACACTCGCTTCATTATGAAACTTAGGAGAGTTCATTCTTATTTTAACCATGTTGGCTATCTATTTTAAGCTGTTAAAACAATACTTTTAATTTTTTACATTGGGCTTAATGATCTCTTTATAATATCTTAATTTTATCATAATAATTTATTAGATGAGATGCATTGCAATAGCTATGTTTTTTTTGAAGAGTAAGGATTTTCTTGAAGGAAAGAGTTCTTGAAGAAACGAGATGAGGAGCGCTGCGATGGTGCCCTGGCGCCTCTGACCTAGCCCGTGCCTGCTGCTCTCCAGGCTCTGCCGCCCTTCCTGACCTCCCTGATCCACCCTCCATTGGCCTTGCCCCTCGGGTTCTCTGCCCCGCGCTGTTCACCTTTCCCAGCGGGCCTGCAATGGCAGGCTCCGCCTCCCCGCCTCCGGCCTCTGATTCCCTAGAGGAAATCTTTGCCTCGCTCTTAACGGATCCCTCTGAAGCCAGACCCCGCCCCGCCCTTTCGAAGTTCATAAAAAAACTGGATGAGATCCCCGAGGTTATCCTTCCCCCCTCCCTTCCTCGGAAATCGGCAATAGCATTATCAGAAAGAGGACTTGTTGGACAGTTCACCGGCCTCTGGCCATCTCCTCGCACTGTCCAAAAATGGGTGGAGCGCAACTGGAGCACAATGATCCAGGGAAAGATCGCAATCAGATTCTGCGGGAGAGGATACTTCACCTTCCTGTTCGAATCGAAAGAAGACAAGAGCCTTATCTTCCGCAATGGCCCCTACTTCATGGACACAAGAGGGCTTTATTTGAACAGATGGACCCCGGACTTCGATCCGGAAATGGACATCCCAAGCGTCGTTCCTGTCTGGGTGCGCCTCCCCCATCTGCCCCTCCACTGCTGGGGGGATGAATCCGTCAAAGCAATCGGCAACGCAGTCGGAAAATACATAGACAGATCGGAACCAAGGGAGAACATGCACGCATGCGCAAGGATTTGTGTGGAAGTCGACCTAGGAAAAGGACTGCCAGAAGCAATTAAATTAAAGGTGGACCAATGGATGCACATCCAGCAGCTGGATTACGAACAACTACCCTTTAAATGCAAGGTATGTCACGAGTACGACCATTTTGCCAATAGATGTAGCAAGCTAAAAGTAAATGATGTAGAACATAATGAGGAAACTGCAGGGGGCTCTTGGGAACAAGTTAAAAGGAAAAAGCACTCTCCTAATCCGGGCACTAGCTCCTTTGCACCTCTGGCAACAAGCCTTCCTCCCCCTCCTCCCCCTCCTCCCTAAGCCTTCCCCTCCTCCCCCAACCCCTTTGAATCCCTAACAGCAGAAGTTCCGTCTTCCCCTCCTCAATCCCCGCGCCCATCTTCTCCTTGTTCCAATCCTCCCCCCTCCCCTACCCCCACCATCGAGAGAATCCTCACCAGAAACAAAGCAAAGGAAGTGAACCAGTCATCAGACCTTCCGAGAAAAGTTGGCAGGAAATCGAACAAAGATCTGAGAGATGAAATAGCAGCTAAGGAGATGGCAACCGGTGCTCAGCAACCCATGGACTCATTTTTAGGCAAGTTAAAAGGGAATGGAGAAAAGGCCAAGGAGAAATCAAGACTCCACCCCACAACTGGTAAATAATGAATTTGGTCTCTTGGAACTGTAGGGGGATGGGCTCTTCCCTAAAGGCGAAAGCAATCAAAGATCTTATGAATCAGGAACAGCCAGACATTCTCCTAATCCAGGAGACCAAAACTACTGAGAAGGATTTCATTCTCCAAACTCAAAGATTCAAAAACTACTCAGGCACATCAAAAGGCTCAGATGGGGCCTCAGGGGGAATAGGTACATTATGGGACAAAAATAAGTGGGAAATCAACAATTCTCAGCTATGCAACTGGTGGATCAGAACAGACTTAAAGAACAAGAGTACGCAAGAGGTCTATTTCATCTATAACATATATGCACCCAACCACTACAGAGACAAAATCAGCTGCTGGAACACTTTAGAAGCGGATCTCTCCTCCATCCATAGCAGTCTGATAATCCTAGGGGGAGATATGAACTTAATTAGGCAGGTGGAAGAAAAATTCGGTGGGAATTTCCACTCAGACCCATCGAGAGTCAAGCTAGAAACAATCGTCCAGCTCTTCAACCTGATCGACACCCCTTTGTCGAATGGCAAATACACTTGGTCAAACAAGAGAGCAGGATCCCACAATATAAAAGAGAGGTTGGACAGGTTTCTCATTCAGGAAGGGATGGCAAGCAACTTCTAAGCAATCAGAAGTCACATAATCCACGGCACAGCATCGGACCATAAGGCAGTGGTTCTCACTCTGGATAAAGGAAAAAAATTAGGCCCCCTTCCCTTCAAATACAATAAGTCTTGGGACAGCCATGAAGACTTTCACTCTCTTGTGCGAAATCAGTGGGCAAAGGAAGTTTCGAGCTCACCACATTTTGTATGGGAAACAAAGCTAAAACAATTAAGGGCAGTTATAAAACAGTGGGCGAGGGAGACGGCAAGATCTGAAAGGAAAAAGAAAAACGACCTGCTGGCGGAGATGGAGAGATGGCACAAAGAAAAAGAACAAACCCAACACTCAGCAGAGGATCTAGAGAGGGAAAAAAACATGTATAAGGAGCTATATAGGCAAAATCGCGTGGAGGAAGAGGAACAAAGAATGAAATCCCCTGCTTATGGTTGAAAGCAGGGGATAAAAACACCTCTTTCTTCCACAACAACGTCAAGACCAGAAGAGCCAGAAACCAAATCGAGAAAATCGAAGTGGATGGGAAAGAACTGAAGGAGCAAGAAGAGATAAAAAACGCAGCCTTTGATCACTTCAAGGCTCTCCTCACGGCAGACCCCCAACAAATTGATAGCGCAGCATTTCTCAGTACAATAGATAGCAAAATAAAGGAGGAACATAACAGCAAGCTGGAGCAAGAACCCACTAAAGAAGAAATTAGAGAAGCTACCTTCAGCATGCAACAAGATAAGGCTCCGGGGCCGGATGGCTTCACTGTTGCATTCTTCAGGCAGCACTGGGAAACTATAAGGAAGGACTTCGTGAGAATGGTTAAAAACGCCTTTAGAAAGCACAAGCTGGGGGATAACACTAAGTCCTCGCACATTGCTCTGATTCCTAAAGAAGCAAACCCCAAATCATTTGATAGATTTCGCCCCATATCTCTTTGCAATGTCTCGTACAAGATCATAACAAAAATAATCGCCAACAGGCTCAAGAAACTCCTTCCTATTATAATTTCCGAGAACCAGGGCGGTTTTGTCCCAAAGCGGCAGATCATAGATAATGTTATCTTAATTCAGGAAGCCATTCACAACGGTCTCAACAAAGGAGAATGAGGAATGATTATTAAGTTGGACATGGCCAACGCCTTCGATAGAGTGGACCATTCCTTCTTAAGAGCAGCTCTAAAAAAATTCGGTTTCTCCTCAAATATTGTCAGCATCATAAGTGGGTGTATCTCCAACTCCTGGACCGCCCCGCTGATCAATGGTCGTCCGAGCAATTTCTTCAGAAGTTCCAGGGGTCTAAGGCAAGGTTGCCCGCTATCCCCTTTCCTCTACATTATCATGGTGGAAACTCTAAGTGTCCACCTACAAAATCTCCGCCTCAAAAGAGAGATAACGGGTATATGCATTGAAAGAGGAATAAAGGAGATAAATCACTCGCTATTCACGGATGATACCCTATTAATTGGGGGAGCTTCCAATTTGATGGCGAGGAGGTTTAAAAGAGTTCTGGATGCTTTCCTTCAGGTATCCGGGGGCAAGTTAAACAACAGGAAATGTAAAATTTACACATGGAACGTTCCATATCAGATACAACAAAGTATATCCCAAATTTTAGACATCCCTCTCCAAAGAAACTGGAGTTCTTTCTCTTACTTGGGCTTACCCTTGGCAAAGGAGCACATCAAAGCAGAGGTATGGACAAAACATATAGAGAAGATGAGAAGTCTCCTTCAGAGTTGGGGAGTCTCTTGGCTAAACCTAGCAGGCAGAACTATCCTCATAAAGGCTGTCCTTTCAGGTCTCCCAATCTACCAATATGCGGTAATTATGGCTCCCACCAACATCCACAAACATATGGAACTTATAATGAGAAGCTTCCTCTGGCAGGGAGGAAAGCAGGACACAAAGAATTTCAGCCTAGTCAACTGGGGCCAAGTCACCCTCCCTTATGAAAAAGGAGGTCTCTCTATAAAAATTCCAAGTCTCTCTAATCAGGCTCTGGGGCTCAAACTGATCTGGAAGATCATCTCAGGAAAGGGATCGTGGTGGGTGGAGACAATAAAAAGAAAATACCTCAGCGGCCCAAACTCCAACATCCTCAATGACTCCATAGTAGACATACCCTGCACTCCGGTGTGGCGCCTAATTAAGAAAGTCCTGCCCCACTTCAGAGAAAATGTCTCGAAACTCCCAGGCAACGGAAAGAACACCAAGATTTGGGCAGATAGGATAATGAATTCCAATCCAAGGAACCGACTGCAAGAGCTCAGACCTTTACAGGAATGGATGGAAGACCGAAGGATAACCACTTTGTGCGACATCTCTTCATGGAATCAAAAAAGATGGAAAGATTGGAAAGAGCTGCATCTACCTCAGGATCTCAAAGAGTTATGGCACAACCTGAAGTCTTCCCTCTCTGGATTAGCACCAATCAATAAAGAGAAAGAGGACAGATATATCTGGGATACATGTGGAGGGCCCTTCTTAGTTAGAGAAGGGTACAAATCTCTCCAAAACAAAAATCCTACAGCTAATTGGAACCTCCACACAGCTACTTGGAAGACAGAATGCATCCCCAAGGTAAAACACTTCAACTGGACCCTTTTAAAAGGGAAAATTCTAACAGCAGAAAACCTGAGGAAGAGAGGAATCCAAGGTCCCTCGATCTGCTGCTTCTGTAAAGCAAAGGAGGAGTCTATACAACACTCCTTCCTCCTCTGCACTTTCGCTCAGAGCTGTTGGAACCAGCTAGCAAGCCCCCTGGAAGCCCGAGCAAAGTACGATCAGGTGCACATCCTTCAGAAAAATTGGAAAAAAGACTTTCCCCATCCAAGAAAAGGCAAAAACAATATAATCAGAGTTTGGAAGTGCATCCCCGCCACCCTTTGCTGGAATCTCTGGCTTGCCAGGAACAACTATGTTTTCAACAACATACAACCAAAAGCGGTCACTATAATAGCAAAGACAATTGCCAACATATCCGAAGCGGTGAGCGTGAATTCCATAACCACTCCAGATCAGACGAGCTGGGCTCAAGAGGAAAAGGACTGGTATAATAAATTCAACATTTGCCACACCGAAAATCCTCCCCCTAAGAGCAAAGCACATCAGAAGCAACCCATCTGGAAGCTCAGGGGAACCAAAGAAGAGATATTCCATGGATACGCGCCCAAAACCGCCCTACTCTCTTCTTTGATGGAGCATCAAAGAACAACCCTGGAGCAGCAAGAGCAGGAGGCATAATAAAAGACCACAATGGGACATCCATTTGTCGATATGAATGGGGTCTTGGGAAAGCTTCAAACAACGCAGCTGAAGCTTATAGTCTGCTACTAGGTTCCACAATCCTATCCAAAAGGGGCTTGAGGAACGCCATCATCCTAGGGGATTTGGCCATCATCATATCATCTATGAACACAGGGAAAGAATTCATAAAGGAAGGTCTCAACAACACCAGAGCAAGGATTATAGACAATCTCAGAGACATGGGGGAAATATCCTTCTTGCATGTTCTCAGAGATCACAACGCAGAGGCGGATTTTCTAGCAAATGAAGCAGTCAAAAGGAAGCAAGGCCAGGTACGTGAGGATGACAGAACCTATGAAAGAGCAATCCCATAAGACCCCTCCATGTCAGCCGAGCCAGCAGGTCAGCCCTCTCAATAACTGTCAAAAAATCCACTTCAGCATCGGTCCTTCTTACCTCGATCCTCCATCCTTCTTCATGTTGTCGCCTCCCATCATTTCCTTCGACTTTAGCGCCATGCTCCCTCACCCTCCCCGTGAATTTTATCCTGACTGTTCAGGTAAGTGTCCCCTCAGTCCCCCTGGAGATCGCACTTCAAATCTGAAGCCAGATCCTCCCTCGGTCTCTGAAGCTAAAAAAATCTCACTCAGGCATCATGAACGCATTCTCCTCACCCTTTATATCCCCCCTTCCCCTTCCGGCTTTCTCAGTTCTTCATTGCTCCTTCAGTCTCAGACAGGAATAGTGGTCTATGTCGAGCGTGATGGTGTAATCCTTGTGAGCGTTTGGGAGAGTCAGTCGCTCCGCCCCCCTGCTTCCAGCAGCTCCACAGTTCGGTCCTCTGGATCAGTACAGGCCAAGTCTTCTTCCACATCATCTACAAGCAGGGACACCTTCCGAAAACCGCCAACAGCTGGAGGGACGCAGAGCCTTGCTCTTCATTACTGGTAATTGCTTTTTTTAGCTCTGAGTTCTTTATTCTTGCTGACTTCGAGTTTCTGGGCAGCTGCAGAGGCTTGGTCATTGTTTCGCTGCTCCCTCTCCACAGCCTTCATCGCCATCCGCTCTACTCCCCTCTCATTCACTCCCCCAGTTTTGCTCTCCTCTTAAATCCCCTTCTCCACGCTGTTCACCACTCTTCCCACCACTCAGACCCCTGCAATCAACTCAGCAACATGGAGGATCAACAAGGCAACCAGAACGCGCAACAGCGAGTTATCAAACCCATGGACCAGCTCTTCAACAAAGAATGCACAATGTGCAAGGCTCACACAGTTATGATCAACAGGTTTGTCCAACACTTCAATGAGCTGAAGAGCGACTATGAATCCGACAGCAGATCGAAGCGCAAGAAACTGGAGAAGCAGAAGGAAGAAATAGAAAGCCTGAAAGGAAGGTGCAGTCATTTAGAGGAAGCAATAGAACAGATCAAAACTCTCACACAGAGCTACCAAGCTTCAGCTTCCACCAAAGCAAGTGCCAAGAAAGATCCCATGCCCGATGACTCGGTCACCCAGAAACTTCCCTAAAATCCATGCATTGTAAACTTTGCTACATAGGAGGCGCTTTTGTCAGGCAATATAGCCGTTCCCTCTTCAATTTCAATTACCATAGAGGCAGAAACGAGGAAAGTGGGTCTGCGCACCCGGTTTTGATCCTCTTCACCCAAACTTACGACAATAATGTAATAGAACTATGTTTCTGTTTTTTATAATACAAAAGTACCCGACTTCGTTAAAAAAAAAAGGATTTTCTTGAAGAATCCATGATTGTAATAGAGGGAGGAAGTGTTTCCCTTTCCTGTTGATCAATTGTTGCAGGGGGTGGGGTAGTCGATAATCCACATACAAATTCAAGAGAGGAGTAGGCAAACCACAAAGGAAAGGATCAACAACTCTATAAGTTCTTAAGGCCCCAACATAGAAGGTCGATGTGATGCAAGTAAGAGGTCCTCACATTGGTGAGAAGCAAAATACTATCTCATGCATCCCACTAGCGGCTAACGCCCCCAAGTATAAAATAGTTTCAACAATAATCACTAGGAATACTCAATATATGCATTATCATTCCCTCATCAAAAAATTTATGGTTATACTACTAACAAAGGGAGCATTGGAAACATTGAAAAGCAACTGGCAACCTAAAGGTACTTTTGATCTTGAGCTTGATTCTAGATAATTCTCTACTACAATCTTTAACAACCTAGAAGACATAGAGTGTGTCCTTTAGAATGGCCCCTAATTTTTTTGAACTCTGTTGGTATGTACCTCCGTTTTTTGGGTGAAAATATTTTGTCTGTACAAGGAAGATTTTATAGTGGCCCTAATATGGCTAAGAATGAACTCTCTCCCTTTGGAGCCTAGGACCATGAAATTTTGGAAGGGATAGAGAACTCCCTACGTTCCTTTGTGATGTCCTCATAAGCCACTAAATGAGGAAGGTAAAAATGTTGTGATTGCATATGCAATCACAGCGACATCTTAAAACCTTTTCCATCTTCCATATGCCTGAGTTACTAGGACAATGACTCAATCAAACCTATTGACTATGAACACATTTGATTTCGCTATAATCATTTTCACAAGCATAGGAATCTCTTTATAGAATGTTAATTGAATATGCCTCCAACTTCATCCAAAACTCACATTGAAAATATCTAAATGGTTTTCATCAAGTTTCTAGTAGAAGAATATCTAGAAAAAAGCCTCCTAACTTGGCCACAAACAAAGCTCCTAAATCTAGTAATCAATATGAGGTTTTGAATAGCCTTTCAATTGATCCTCCTGGAGTAAATCAAGGATCAAAAACAAGTTTCAAGGGAAATTAGCCATGAACCCTCAAAAGAAAAAAAGATGTGAATAAACAAAGAAATTTTGAAACATAAAACAAAGGCAAACATTTGGTTATTTTAGAAATGGTTCAAGAAACAAAGTACAAGATCTACAAACTACCATGGATATTCCACTAGAGAGTTCATCACAACATATATGATAAATTTATACTTAAAAATATGAAATATACACTCTGAGGGCTTATTTCTTTTTAGATTTTTAGATCTGTATTTTTTTTTTTTATTGTGTATGCATAGAAATTATAATAATTATGCAAAAAAAAGGGAACAATGAAATAAAAAATCAAAAACCACAAATGGCACAAGGTATATCTTGGGAAACCCTTTCGGGACAGAACCCAACTAGAAGGTGAGGCCACTTTGCTCTCTTTCTCTGAATACAAATTGGCTACAAGTACAAAGAAGTAAGGCCTATGGGTCGTGGGCTACTTTAGAGCACAATTCCTCTTTGTGTGCTCTCTCCTTATGCCTCTTGGCTACACTACTCTTCTATGGACTCAAATGCACTCGAAAAGAATTGAACCCCTTTTCCTCCTAGTGGCCAAATTATATCACAACCTGATAGCTTACTAGTGGTTAGGTTTGACTCCTTTAAATCTTAACTAGAGTTACACCATTGACTATTCCATAGTCCTCTTCATCATTATCACGTAGCTAGCCCATTTTAGATGAGTAGTGGGAGTTGACCTAGCATCCTCTTGAATTATGGTGGTCAAAATAGGAAGGTCGAATTCTGAGTGGCATAAATTTTGCATACATACTCTGATTAAGGTGATTCTTGTGCCATTAGAAAGGTCTATGTGTGTGAAATAAGAAAAAAAGGTGTAGTAACAAAGCAAAAAAGTTTTACCTCCAAATTATATTGTTTAATGCCTCAAATTTCTCTTGGAAGGTTTCAAACTTGAATTTGCAGTCCCACTACCAAAAAAGGTCCTATGACCTGATTCCTCCACTTTTTCCACTCTACAAGCATCGAGATGGATGATAAACAATATAATGATCAAGTCCAATCACACCTCACCATTTTGGGAAGATTTTGGTCCCCAAAATATTCTATTGAATGAGGTGAGGAAAATTTTCCTACACCTTCTCTCGGGTGTACCATTTCGCTTTGCTTGGAAGTTGTCCTTTCAATCCAATTTTCCAAAGTTCATACTACCCTTGTTTAGTAGTTCTAAAGCTTTTCTACAAAATTGTTTCCTCTGTCAACTCTTCCAAAGCATCTAGTGCCAAATCTTCTACAGAGTGTAAGACATGTTCCTCTTCCTGATCTAGCATGGAAGGCTTATAGAGTTTCAGATTGTCCACATTCAACACTCAGTAAATGCAAATGTATGGGGATATACTAAGTCTATAGGCAATATCTCCCACCTTTTCCAGTATCTCAAAGGGACCATATCGTAGAGCCTTGACTAGCAAGACCTTGTAGTCGCTCCTTTTTAAACTATAACCATACGTTGTCTCCCACCTTGAAGGATTTTTCTATTCTATGTGGATCATGCTTAACTTTCTATTTTTACCATGAATTTTGTAGTTTCCCTTGCACCTATATATGGATCTACCTAATCTTCTCAACAAGATTTTATATCCTTAAGGCATCCCTTGTAAATCCTCCCTCACTCCTCCTTGTTTCCCATGTGAAAAATCCAAAGGTGAAGGTGGAAAATATCCAAAACAAGTTTCAAATAGGGACTTTCTACTAGAAGTGTTGACTGTTGTGTTATTAAGAGTGTTGTGTATATATAAGATTTTCATCCCAGTTTTTTGGATGCTTCTGATTGTGACCTCTCAAAAGTTCACCAAAGCCCTATTTATTACTTTTGTCTACCCATGTTTTTGCGGATGGAATTTTGTAGACCTCTTCAACATTGTGTCCATATGCACCAAGAAATATTGTTTCCCTATTTGAAACAATGCTCCTTAGTATCTAAAGTGTTCTTGGACTAGTCTAAAGAAAAATTTATTTGCTTCTTGCTCCCTGACGGTATTTTTACAAGGCAATAAAACACAAATCTTGTTGAACTTGTCAACTACAAAAAATAGGTAGTCAAGTCCCTTCTTGGTTGTTGGTAGACCTCCCACAAAGTACATGTAAATTCTTTCCCAAGGATGAGCGGGTATGGGTAAGGGATGATATAGGCTTTGTTTCTCTTTACTATGCTTGTCGGTACAACAAAATATGCATCCTCTTATGGATCTAACTACCTATTATTGCATCTTGGGCCAACATACATACCTTTGCAAGTTGGCTACTATCTTCCCTCCACCAAAGTGCCCTACAACCTTGAAGGTGTGAGCCTCTTTAATTAGTCACAATCGCTCACCCTTGGGAATGCATAACTTATCCAACTTGTAAAGTAACTTGTCTTGGATATGGTAGTCAAATGTGTTGTCACCATCGTGCACATGAATTTGGCTTTACAACTGTTGAAACACCTCCTTGAAGTCCTCATCCTAAAAATATGCATCTCTATATGAGTCATGGGTGAATAGCTCCATGTGAATTAGAGTTCCCAAAGTTGTGATCTATGATGTGGGTGGCCTTGAAAGCATGTTGTCCAACTTGTTTGTGTTTCCCTTCTTATACTTGATCACTAAATGAAACTATTGTAAAAAACCCATCCACTTGTAATGCTTGGTTTGTTATAACTTACTTTAGGCTTGCAGGTATTGTAGCAGTTGGTGACCTGTGTGGATTATTGTCTC
This sequence comes from Pinus taeda, assembly GCA_000404065.3. Classification (NCBI taxonomy): domain Eukaryota; kingdom Viridiplantae; phylum Streptophyta; class Pinopsida; order Pinales; family Pinaceae; genus Pinus; species Pinus taeda. The sequence continues at coordinate 31,539 of APFE031096156.1, forward strand.
CTTTCCCATTAGATACCATTTCCACTTCTTCATAGATTGCACGAGGTCATATATTTCCTTGTCGCAGTTAGGGTATTTAATAAATTTCTTATGAAATTCTTCAGAATAGTAGCATACAAGCCTTTCTCCCTGCATCAAGACCTCTCCCATATCACACCCACTCGCATCTGTCTCCACTTCGAACAATTGCTGCAAATTAGGTAATGTTAGATTTGGTGCTCACTCGATATTCTTCTTTAGTTCCTCAAAGGCCCTTTTCTAACCGTTTCCTCACTAGAAACTCTTGTCACTTGTTGTTATGGCGTGGAGCAGTGCTACTACTACTAATAATGAGGCTATGAAATTCCTTGGGTATTTTGTTGCCCCATTGAAACTCTCGATCTAAAAAAAATTGCTAGGCACCAACCACTTCATGAAGTCCTCCATCTTGGCAGGATCTATCTTCAACTCTGTTCCACCTATCATATATTCCATATACACCAAACACTACTATCCAAAATCGCACTCCCTGATATTTACTAGTAGTTGTGACTGCTTTAATTTCTCTAGCACCTACGTCAAATGTGAGATGTGCTCCTCCTAGGTAACATTGCATACCAGTATATCATACAAATATATAGTAACAAATGAATTTATAAAAGAGCACAATATATCATTCATTAACATATAAATGTAGTTGGTGCATTGCATAAGCCAAATGGCATGACTAACCATTAATACAAACCTTGCTCTATTTTTTAGGTGGTATTCGAGGTATCTTCTTCTCTGACTTGAAATTTTTGATATCCAAACTTTAAATATGGCTTGGTGAACTATTTCACTTGCTGCAACTGATCCAATTGATCATCTATTCTGGGCAGGGGGTACCTTTCCTTGAGCATAATTTTGTTCAACTCCATGTAATCTATATACATTCACCAAGTCTCACCCTTCTTTGGCACAATGATGATGGGTGACCCATATGGTGACGTACTCGGTCGAATGAAACCTTGTTCTAGTAGTTACTGAAACTATTTCTTTACCTCGCTTACTTCTGTAATAGATTTCCTGTACAACCCAATTTTTGGTAATGGGGAGTTTGATAGTAGCTAGATCTCGTGCTCCACTTCCCTCTTTAGTGCTAGCTCTTTAGGCTCATGGAACACACCATTGTATGCTTGTAGAAACTCTTCCAACTATTGATTTTTCTTCTTAGAACATCCCTCTAAAGATTCCTTTATTTTCACTAACTATTTTACATACTAATTTTCTCTTAAAAATAGTAAAATATACTTCTTGCTTGAACTGTTCAATTTCTTGGCTTGGTTGGCACTTACCAGTGAAATTTTGTACTTACCCTTATGCACGTTGATGGTGAAGGATTTTCCATCCTTGATGAAGTAATACTTGTTGGCTCTCCACACAAATATTTCATCTCACTTGTTCATATAGAGACTTCCAAATATCACTCCACATACATTAAGGGAAACTACATCTAGTTCTACTTCATCAATAAAATCAATACCAATAGCAAATCATATTTTGCACTATTTTTTAAACTTTATTTCCACATCCTTGTTTACCCATCCAAATAGCTATGGCTTGGATGATCATGAACTTCCAATCCTAATTTGTTGACTAACTCTATTGTAAAGAGATTTCTTGTGATCTTGAGTCGAAAAAAGCATCAATCTTGGTCTTTTTAACCTGTATCTTTATATGGAAGTGTATAGTCTTTTCATGCTCTTTCTATTGTTGAAGGCAACTCAGATTCACCTCCTCCATGAGATTCTTCTTCTTATTATCTTTCTTTTCGTTCTTCGGGTTAAGCTATGGATGCAACTTCCAACACTTCTCCTCTATATGACCATCTATATTAGAGTGGTTGAAATGATTGTTGGGTTCTTTGTGTTGGTGTGTTATGGCTGTCATATTTTTACCTTTCTCCCTTTTCCACTTCTTCTTCCCCTCATTAGAAACGTCCTGGTGCTCCTTCTACTTAAATCCACTTGATTTCCCTTTCTTCTAGCCTATGTTTTCCATGTATTGTGCCTATACACAAGCCTCATCCATTGATTTGGGCTTGAACAACATCACTTGCTTCTACAGATGGCTATAGGAACCCCCAAATACTTAAGGAGTATATCTAGGTTCTTTGGGGAGATACCTAGCGTTGTGGCTATCTTTCTAAATTCTTGGGTGTATTCTTGTACACTCTACCTCTCATTTTCTTTAAATAGTGCCATTGAATCCACTAGTCTTCTACATACTTGAAAGGGTAAAGTTGTGATTTTATAGGGGTTTTAAATTCCTCCCACTTAGTCACCATATGATCTCCCTCCAACTTCTAATTTCAATTGCGCAAATGAAACCTTGTGTTCTTCCTCAGTATGATGAACACTGAAATAAAATTTTAACTGCTACAATAAATGATTTGGCTTTATACCATCAATTTCACCTTGATATATCTTGATATCAACATTTTATTAAATTTTGAAAAGGGATAATGAATGGTTCATGACACTCGGTCTAGGTTTATCCTTTTTTGGGTTCCTTCTTCAACTCCTTCTCAGTTTCTTCCCAACTTCCTGATCTCCCCTATCACAAAACCTCTACGTTAGAACCATCATCTTCTCTGAATAACTCGAGCTGTTGGTCAGGGCCACCAATAGGAGATTAACGTTACAGTATATGTTTGCAACTCCTGATTCTAGCTATGAAAATGTCTCCTTTGTAGGATTAGGAGGGTTATTCACAATTTTTTCGACCATGACTAGGGTTTTCATGACTTTTAGTTTAGCTAATCTAGATTCCTTTCAAATCTCCATAGTATACCCAAAGAAACCTGCTATGGTACCAATGTGATCTATAAATTTTTGTGGGTATTCCACTAGACAATTTGTCCCAACATATCTAGAAAAATTATAATTATAAATCTGAAATCTACACTATGAGGGTTTATTTATCTTTAGATTTATTTATATGTAAATTATTGTTTAATGCACATGCAAGGAAATTATAATTTTGCAAAAAATAGAGAACAATTAAATAAAAACTTGCTAACCATAATTGACACAAGATATATCTTGGGAAACCCTTTCAGGGGAAAACCCAGCGGGAAGGTGAGGTTGTTATGTTCTCTTTATCTAAATGCAAAATGGTTGAAAATATGAATAAGAAAGGCATATAGCCTATGGGCTACTAAAGTGCACAAATCCTCTCTGTTTACTCTCTCCATATCCCTCTCAACTACTTTGCTAATCTATAAAACAAAATGCATTAAAAAAGAATAGGACCCATTTTCCTCCTAATGGTTTGGTTATAACACAAAATATATAGCCCACTGGTAGTTAGGTTTGACTCCTTCAACTCCTAACTAGAGTTACAAATTGAATCTTTTAGATTCCCCTTCATCATGATCACATGGTTATTCCATTTTCCTTAGTAACGAGAGTTGATGTGGCATCCTCTCAAATTATGGTGGTCAAAATAGGAATGCCAACTTCTGAGTGGCACAATTTTTACATATAGACAATGGTTGAGGCGATTATTACGTTGTTCAAAATTTTTGTTTGTGTAGAATAGGGTAAAAAGGTGCGACACTAAAGTGTTGCAAAGTTTTACCCCATAAAAATGTCATTTAATGCCTCAAACCGCTCCAAAAAAGTGTCATACCCCAATTTTTCAAACTAGGTCTTGTGTTGGCTTGTTGGGGCCTGACCCAGGTTCAACATTAATTAGCCAAACAAATCCCTACACTACTGGCCCTTTCGGCATTAGCCCTCAGAGCGTGGACTGAAGTCTCACTCAAAGCAATATGGACGAGATGGTGGAACCAAGTTTCTGCACCTTGAGATGGTCGTGATGTCAGCTTATTCCTTTTCTTCCTCCCTTCTCGCAAATCGCTTAGCTCTAGGGCAAGCCCTCTATTCCACCCTTTAATACCTCCGCTAAAAGGTATGATTAACTTTCGTGCAGCCCTAACCTGCAGCTCAGGTACTTTTGCGTTGTTATGGCAGCGTACCGTGCAGATTCCCAAACTAGTCTAAGTGTCTTACTTGTCTTATTCAACAATTACAATTAGCACCACGTAAACAAATATCCTTAATTGCGTTCAGTTTTCCAATGTAATTGCATTCATTCGCGCATCATATAAGCATTATAAAGGGAATTCATATATAAAATGACAAGATGCATTAATCGGAACTAAGACTCGGAAATTACAAAATACTTCTCTTTATTGATATCTTTAAGCGATTACAGACTCTATCCACCTTGTGCACACAACTGCAAGGGTCCACGCACTCAACTACAGACTTCCACCCTAGGCCTCTGTGCACTCAGCTGGAAAGCGTCTACCTATGCTACCACTTGAAACTTAGACTTCTTACTTCAGAGCTCGACTTTCTTACATGATATGACTCTCAAACTACTTAGAGCTTAGTTCTTTCTTATACAATCCCATGGTCCGCGGACCATGGGTAGATCTTTGATAGCTGACTTTACTTTTCAAAACTAAGGGCAGACAACCCTTTATGACTTATGACACCTTCGTGCTCCGCGACCACTAAATGCAGAGTCTTTACAAGTTTATTACAAAATTTCACCAAAACATGGGCTTTTAGTCCCAAAACTGTCCTTGGAGGATCCCGCTCCCAACAAGCCCCCAACACAAACATCGTGACTCACCCTCAAGTCACTCAGTAGGCGCAAATATCTTTGCATGAAGCCCTTCCAGCTCAACTCATATGACCGCAACCTCAGTCGTGCACTGTGCGACAGCCTACTTCACATCTTCCATTGTCTGCTCAGTCACTGCTCTTGCGCTATCGGCCTAAAGCTTTTGCTACATCGCTTGCAAAGTCGCAATCTTGCCTTCGATATATCTTGTCATTGCGTAAGCCTTAGCCAGCCAGGTCTTTATTCTTTCCTTCAACACTACTTCCTTGTGCAGTGTTGCGTCCACCTCTTCCTTTAGCTGCTTGGCCTCCTACAACTTGGCTAGTCTTTGTGTCAACACGACGGTTCGTACAGTGCCCTTAACCTCATCATAACATTGTTGTATCTCATGCGCTTCCATCTCTAGCCACTTTACATTGGGGTCCTCCTGCAAACTAGTCAAGACCTCAAATGTCTACTCAAACAATTGCGTGCAGTCTGCTACTGCACTATCCATCACCACTAGTGCTTCTATGACAAGGGTCGCTCGTTGTTCCTTCACTTCTTGCAAAGTTGAAGGTTGAACCCTCAACTGTAACTCTACAATTTGTAGGTTCAACTCCAACTAAACCCGTGCCATCTCAGTACGAGTGTCGTGCACCCCTGTGGCTAGCTTACGGATGTGAACCTCGATTGGAGCCTCCTCCGAAATGGAAAACTTTGGGACTATTCAGCATGCTTCCTCGATGACCTACATAATGCACTTGCTTTGATTGTTCGCCTCAGTCTCAGCGGCGATGGCAACATTTCTCTGTAGTGCCATCTACTCGTTGTTAATCTATCATTCACTGATCACCTAGAGAGTGCGGTGCTCACGATCCCTCAGCTCTGCAATCATTCCATCCGGTAAGAGGTGGAGCGCTTCACACGAGAGCGCTACCAAGTTAAAACCTGTGCTGACAGTGGGTCTATCAGCCTCACTCTCTGTGGTCAGTGCTCCATCAGGCAGCACTGTCGCACTAGAGGCCTTCGCGCGCAGCATATCAGCAACCTATAAAGTGTTGATGGCTAGGTTGGTAGACACTGTACTAGCCTGCGATGCGCGGGTCTGCAGATCCTGCAAACCTATCTGGATAGCCCTTAGGATGATCTGCTACTGCTTTTCAAATTGTTGCAGGGCCTCCGCGGTGAAATCCCTCACTATGTCACTGTTATCATGCAAATCACCCTCTGTTAATGTGATGGGGTCTAGTGAGGTCTTGGTCGCCTTTGATTTCTTCCTAGATCCTCCCTTCTCCAGCTCCCTTGGGCACTTGATGCGGGTAGACATCTCCTAGGGGTCCGTATCGTGTTGTTTTCTCTCCTCCTCTGTCTTAGATGAAGGTGACCTTGCACCTTTATCAGAGCCTCGCTCTGTCCCACTTGTTGTCTTCCTTGTCTATTGCACAACCTCGCACTTTGCCTGGACCTTATCAATGAACTCCTTTTTCCTCTTTTCAACCAGTTGTGTCGTCTTAAGCTTAGCCTCCTCCTCTTTCTTCTGCGCGACAGCCTGTTATATAAATATTTGGGCACTGCAACCCCAATCATATATGTCCATAAACCAAGGGCTTCTAAGTCCCTAAAAGTGTTGTTTCACACCCTAAAGGAACAAGGTCAACTTATTACATCATCTCCCAGAAGTTCTCCATGGAAAACTGCTCAGAACTGGCCAAAACTGAACCATACAGACAACTCAGTGCTAAGGGTGCGATGCATCTCACCTGCCACATGCAAAAAGTGCGATGCATACTGAAAAGCCCTTCTGTAGGGTGCGATGGGCGAGAGTAGACAAATGGCATAGACAGTTTGCAAGGTGGATGATCATGGAATCTTCCAGAAACTTCTCCTGTGACACTTGCCTCTCTGAATTTACCCAGGGATGAGTAAGAGATCATGACTCTCCAAGTGGAACCAAGAACTATCAGAGAGAGGACACTAATCAAAATCCTAGAAGATGACTCACCTCCCTACAAACATCTATATATGGATCCCTCATCCCAGAGACCCAAAGGCTGGAATTTTGTATCTTGTAAGGAAGTGTTGTTGGTTTCCTGGTGGAACATCATAGTGTTGGGTGATCTAATATTTTCTTGAGGTGAAGAAGGGATTTCATGCTGGGAGGATGACATTGGGTCAGATCAATGGGTTGTAATCCTCTCTTCTAATCTTTCTATCAATAAAGCTATTCAAGTTTTCCTCCACATTCTTGTATGTTTGATGATATATGCATTTATGTGGTCAATATATATTTGGTCCTATATTGTTTATGATTGTAGATCTCTGTACTTTGAAGGTATTATGTCGCTTTGACTTTACAGGTACTCTTGGAAGCGGGGTAAGCAAGGAAGGAGCAGCAAAGATCTGTTAGAGGGGAGAAGGAACAAGCAAAGAACCAAGTGAAAGATTGAGGTTGGTATTCTTTGCTCCTCTCCTATCTACTTCTCATAAAGGAAAACGAAAGTGACTTTAGTTTGTTTGTTTCTAAGATAGCTACCCGTCTTAGTGGGACTAGCAGCTCTGAATGGACACTAGATTTCCCGATAACACACACAAATTGTAAACCAAGGTGTGTATGTTATTTCAAGGCTATAGTGCAAAGTATATGCAGGAACAATGTATAACTAGCTCTAATGACATCAACCCTTAAAATGTCGACGCAATCACCACTCTCGGCACTTAAAAATCATCACTGTCACACTCACACAAATCCCTTAATCACTCAGTCACTGCTTGCAAAGGTAAAATAACAGTCTTCTACTCAAATCTCAATTCAATAAAAGACACATTCAATCAAGTTGAAAGTCACTTTCTAAAAATCACACAACAATGCATCAATAAGATCTCCAAACCGTAACATTAAATCAATACAAAGCACATATAAATATGAGTGGACCAGTCCAGGACTTAAATTGTTACATGATTAACTAAAACAACATCCTGCAATTCAATAAATTAGTAATGGCAATGCATCTAAAGATCAATAGCATTAACAATGAAATAAATACAAATCTAAGCTAAGAGAAATTACACATACACCTATAGTACCTTATTAACTCAACAATCACTACAAAAGAGGAGGGCGCCCCTCCTTAGCAGGGAGAAGATACACGCAACTCACAAGCTAATCAATAAAGAAGGAAGATGCCACAAATCATCAAAAATTGCATTGATATTTCGAAATGATTGTGTTTACACAATTTTCCAAAATCACAGTGTTGATGTCGCCCCCTGCAAATCAGAGGGAATCCTCTCTTATAAACTACATACATCTATCATTGAAACGTAATCATTCATGAGAATCTCTTGATTCTCCGATTTCCAAATTGAGAAACAAATTACAGTAGTTTGCTATGAATACAAAATATTGTAATAGTCTTTCCAAAATACAATAGGATTGATAACTAGAAGTCGTAATTGTTTTGATCATCCTAGTTGTATTGTCAATAAATAAACTGCCTTGCTGGCATAGTGGTCAGTGCTGACTTGACCAAGTGACAGGAAAATTGACCGTTACACTGTTGAAAAGCAGAGGACATGGGAGACTAAGTACCGACAAAACAACAACAGTATCATCATGTCTTTGACTCTGGAATTGGCAAGACAAAAACTAGAACATAGCATCCCTGCAACAACACCTTCAACAAGCCAAGCTTCCCCTTAAAACAATCCCTAATCATTTTTGTTAGTAAGATTGCCTAAAACAGTCAACCTCACATCAAAATACAAGCAAACCTAATAGAGTAACGTGACATAGAAAAGAAACATACATTGGTCAGAGGACAATAAATACGGTAACAGGATATAGATTTTAAGACCAAAATGGTAGGAAAAACAAAGAAAATAGGTACAAAAAGGTGTCAATTCCACGTCCCAACTGTGAGTATTTATGTGACAAAATGTATTTGAAAGTAATAATAAAGAGAAAAACATGTATCATGTGTTTTGCAAGACTCTGAAATGAAATAATCCCATAATGGCATGTTTCTTTGAGACTATATGGTTCTTGTTAATAATGATTATTAGATATCATTTTGGGATTCAACTGTGTTAAGTAAGTCATTCACGTATGACCATTTCCATGAGAGGTAGTCGTAACTGACTAATTTCTCATGATTTTTTGAATAGTTCACTTAGCACTCATTGCATCGGGTGATGCTCACAGGGGTGAAGAAGTTGGATTGA
>APFE031096163.1:2606-21612 GCA_000404065.3 Pinus taeda
AAAAATTAATAATCTTATAATATTTTGTAAATGCATGATTTTAAGAATACATATATAATATTGTATTTTGTTTTCTTCTTAACCTTTTAATTTTTCTATACTGACATTTTTTAGAATAACTTTTTGAGTCCAAAAGGTGAGTGTTGTTATCAATTTTGGCTATCCATCCATTTTTTATATTATTCTACCACTTACTTTGGTTTTATGTGAGGACAACAACTCATCTTTACAAATTTTCATGTAATTTTTTGAAAAGAAAGAAAGAAAGAAATTATTTTAACATCTACAAGGCTAAAGATAGCCTATGGGACAAATTTCTTCTTCATCTGCTTGATGTATTCGGCCTTTTTTTCTGTGAAGCTTCAAAATAAATGTTCTTAGCTTCTCGAAAAACTCCTCACTAAATAGATTATCCCAAGAGCTAGCTGCTAGCATATCTACATAACTTTCCCTGTTGTCTTTGAAGGCCTCACATTCTAAAATGAAATGTTTTTCTATTTCCACTTTTCCAAAAGAACAAAAAATGCGTACTCTTTCCTCCCACACTTCATTTGGCCTTTTCCAGTGCCCTGTTTCACAATGGAGTTGATGAGAATTAGTCCTTAACTGAGCAATAAGAATTTTGGTTGTCCAAGAGATATTGGCCTCTATGTATGCTTTTGGTTGATGACTATGAGTGGGATTAAATACTTCAATATAGTAATTTTTCTTTCTTCCTAACTCCTTATCCCAAGTACACTTGTGGAACTTTTCCATAACAAAATCTTTTATCTCTTTGATGTTTATGGGACGTGCATTCAAGCAAATACCCCATTTACGAAACCATTTGTTATTTTGTTGCATCCAGTTTTTTTTGCTCTTGCACAATCTATCATTAAAGACAACCTTAGGTCATCTACCCTCTTCCATTTGCTCAAATTTTTTTAAATACCTTATGAGTCGTACCATAGCAATTGCTTCAATAGGAGAATTCCATGTTTCACTTAACAAAATATCATAAGGAACTGCACTTTTAATCTTAAAATTTGCTTGTAATCAAATGCTTCTAAATTTTCTCAATTTATCTCCATTGCATGTCGAATGTTCCGTTGGCCCATAGTTCATAACCATAGAGAATCACCACAATCACTAGAAGCCCAAAAAGATTTTGAGTGGTTTTCCAGTCCCATAACTCTTCCTCTCTACACCTATTTTAAAAAGCATAAAATTATTTCCAACCCCCCAAAGTTCCTTTCTTTCTACAACCATTCCAGCTTAGATTTTTGTTGCAGTCAATTCCGAGGTATTTGTAATCCGCAACTTCTTCCAGAATGCTGCCAGTAGAACTTATGTTGGTTATGTTTTCTTTTCTTAGAGAAGACCACTGTAAGAACCGATAAACAGATGAAAAAAAAAAGTAAGGGGTTTATCATGAACCTGTAACATTTTCAATAGAAACCTGACAAAATCAATTAATGGGATTGTTGAGGTACCTACCTGTACTGCTGCAGTTGAAGATGCCTCTGGCTGCGCCACTACAGTTACCGAGAGACCGAATCCACCCAGCCAGACTGAGCAAAGCCTGGCTGCTCAATCCAGTAAGCTTCTTAACATAAGCTAACTGTTCCCCCGTGCCCAGAACCTCAGAACTCTCAAGCTCTTCCAATGGTTGATTCCCTTCCCTTCCGAATTCTTCCTTCTGGTTTTTTGTGTCCCTCCGAATTCCATGTCCTGTGGCTTTTATGTTCTAGTTTGGCGGTGGCCGCCCTTCCATCTACAGCCACCGCTCACCCTACTGAGGACACGCCCGCACTTACGTATCCCTTCTTGGCCTTGTTTCAGGTCGTGAATGAATACCCCTTTATGTTTTTAACCATATGGTATTTTATTAATTATATTTTTAATATAACCAATACATTGTATATACCATGCACCATTTAAAACATTATAACGTTATTTTTTTAACATATCACAATGTTTTATATATATATTTGTTTGTTAATTTATAAACTTTTACTTGATCCCCTTTTTAATTAATTCAATATTAATATTTACATTTTATTTTATTAATTTATTAATATAATTTTATCAATAATCTGGAACATATAATATATATAGTCCTCTTTTAAGATCTACCCATACATTAAGCAATATTGATGAATGAGTAGAACTTATATTCCAAGAAGTGTCATGGTATTTAGCACTTATAATCAATTTAGTATAAAATACTAGTGCCATGTACACGACACATGCATATGTAGCTATCATATGCATATACCATATACCTGCTATTATGCTTGCGTTCTTTCTATTTATAGATGGGTCGTTACATACACTCCCCCTTCAGAAAACTTTGTCCTGAAGTTAGAGTTTTTATTTTATCTGATTACTTATGATACTAATTAGTACACTTTTCTTAGGTTTGTAAACCGAGGTTTAAAATTTTTATTTTAATATAAAGAGACTATAAAATTAGTGTTTTAGGTTTATGACTTTAATGGTCATGCCTTGCCCTATCCAGGTTCCCAAGCTATTCTAAAATCATCCTATCCTTCCTAATCTCTTCCGCTCTCATCCTATCCGTCCTCTACTAGAGTATGCCATGGCGTCAGTTTTACTGACCTAACCATTCATAAACTCTAAGGTGACAGCGTCGGTTATACTGACCTGATTCTCAGTAGGCATTCGGCAGTCATCATCACACATCTAGGGGAGCGTGATTCGCACAGTCCTCCCATGACTCCAGGGTTCGGAGGATAAACGGTGGGCAACACCTCCACCCCTCCCAGTAGAATTAGGGCTAATACCCTATCATAGAATCACTTTGAGCTTTAATTGTTCTGAGGTTTTGTCATCACGTGGTCATCCCGCTAACTGTTTATTATCTGCAATCATACACTTATCCATGCGTTCGTAAAATGTGCATCAGCATATTCAAAATAACTCATGTATTATTCACATATGTCACTACAATATAACATATTTTGCCATATTCTATGCATGTCGTTTGACTTTCATTTAAAATGTAGTTATTCCTTTATTTCTATTCCATTGATCATATTGACATGTATAAATAAAAACAGATTTATAATATCTTAATTTCTATCAGAAGTAAAATCATTAACTGTCTTAAACTTTACTTTGACAACTATAATTTAGTAAGATCAACAACATATATCGTTTCGGTATCCATGTACCAGCAGAAGTTAAACATATATTATGTCACAAAATTTCACGTTTATATATAATCATTCAAAATGGTTCTGAGTCTCTGATTGTAGTGAAGTAAATATATACTAAACATAGTTTAAATTCTTCAAAATTGACATATATTAGGGTATCTTTGACATATGTCCTCTGTATTTTCCCAAGTAATTGATCCAAGACTATACTTATCACATTGGACCTTAACTTGGTCCACCAGGCGATTCTTGAGCTGTCGAACCCTACGTTCCAGTATACGTAATGGTTCGACCGATATGACTCCCTCGTCTGATACCTGCAATTCCTTCCATTGAAGGTTATGAGATTGATCAGCTATATAATGTCTTAATACAGAAACATGAAATACATTATGAATTCTATGCAGGTGAGGTGGCAGGGCAAGACGATAGGCAATAGGTCCAACTCTTTCCACGAATTTAAATGGTCCAATAAATCGGGGTGACAACTTTGTCCCTTTTCCAAATTGAATAGTACTTTTATTCGGTTTGATGCGGATGAAAACATGATCCCCTAACTCATACCTCCTATCAGTTCTGTGAGCATCATCATAACTCTTTTGTATATCCTGTACTTCCTTTAATCGTTGTCTAATTTGTCTTACCTGTTCTTCCATTTCATGGATTAATTCTGGTCCTATTATCACTCGATCTTCTAACCTGTCCCAACTTAACGGTGTTCTGCAAGATCTGCCGTATAATGCTTCAAATGGAGGCATTTCAATCAAACTGTGGTAACTGTTATTGTATGCAAATTCGACTAAGGGTAAATACTTTTCCCAGTGTGATTGCTGATCCATAACATAAATTCGTAACATGTCTTCAAGTACTTGATTTACTCTTTCCGTTTGCCCATCAGTGTTAGGATGGTAAGCAGTGCTTAAATTTAGTTGAGTTCCTAAGGCAATCTGCATGCAAGTCCAGAATCTAGAAGTGAATCACGAATCTCTATCGGATATAATCTTCTTAGGTACTCCATGAAATCTGATAACTTCATTTATGAATAATCGAGCTACGTCAACAACATCGTAAGTATCTCTTACGAGAATAAAATGGGCGCTTTTTGTTAATTTATCCACTACTACCAAAATGGAATTGTGTCTTTGAGAAGTAAGAGGTAGCCCAATGATAAAATCCATAGAAATGATCTCCCATTTAGACATAGGAATGTCATGAGGTTGTAAGAGAGTCGTTGGGTGACAATGATCTTCTTTTACTTGCCAACAGTCCAAACATTTTGCAACAAATTGAGTGATATCACGTTTCATGCCTAACCAAAAGAATAGTTTCTTGGTATCCGCATACATTTTCCCTACTCCAGGATGTGCACAATATACTTCTATGTGGGCTTCCCCAAGGATAGTGTCTCGAAGATCTTTATTATCAGGAATATACATCCTTCCATGGAATCGTAAGATTCCATCGTTTTCTAATTCATATCCCTCAAATTTAGATTCTTTTGCCTTTTTACCCTCAAGACTAGATCTCACCTTTAAATACCAGCTATCTTTATGAGATGTTCCAGCACTCATTGTCTTAAGTCTACTTTTATGGGTATGAGAGAAAATATCTGAAGTCTTCTGCTTAAAGCATCTGCTACCACATTTTCTTTTCCCTTAATGTATGATATTCTGAAGTCATATTCACTTAGGAATTCACTCCATCGCCTTTGTCTGGCATTTAAGTCTCTTTGGGTGAACAAATATTGTAGACTTTGATGGTTGCTTTTAAGTGTAAAACTTCGTCCCACTAGATAGTGTCTCCAAATCTTTAAAGCTAGCACTACAGCGGCTAATTCTAAATCGTGAGTAGCATAGAGTTCTTCATGAGATTTTAACTTTCTGGAAGCATATGCTATCACTCCTCTATCCTGCATCAACATTGCACCCAGCCCTTGTTTGGATGCATCAGTACATACCGTAAAATCTTTGTCCATATCTAGGACTCTTAGGATCGGTGCACTAGTGAGTAGTCTTTTCTGTTCATATAATGCTTTATTACATTCCTCAGTCCATTCATACTTAACACCTTTACGTTGAAGGGTTGTAATTAGCTTTGTGATTTTGGAGAATCCCTCCACAAATCTTCGGTAATAACCGGCTAAACCCATAAAGCTTCGTATCTCATGAGCATTTTTCAGTATTGGCCATTCCATGATCACTTTTACCTTCTCAAGATCTACTAAAATCCCTTCACCTGATATGGTATGACCCAAATAATGAATCTTTTCCTAAAAGAATGAACACTTGGATAATTTTCCATACAACTGACGTTCTCTAAGGTAGGACAATACTACCCGTAACTGATCTTCATGCTCTTTCTTATTCTTGGAATAGATGAGAATATCATCTAAAAAGACTTGTACAAATTGATCAAGATATTCGTAGAAAACACTGTTCATAAGATTCATGCATATTTCTGGTGCATTTGTTAATCCGAATGGTACCACAGGAAATTCATAATGTCCAAAACATGTCCAGAATGCAGTCTTAGAAATATCGTTTTCATAAATCCTTAGCTGATGATAGCCTAATTGAAGATCAATTTTTGAAAAGACAGCAGCTCCTTTCATTTGATCGAAAATATAATCGATTCGAGACATAGGGTATTGATTCTTTACTGTAGCTCGATTCAAGTCTCAATAATCTATGCATAATCTTAAAGATCCATCTTTCTTCTTCACAAAAATTACAGGAGCGTCGCAAGGTGATATACTGGGCCGAATATGCCTTATATGCAATAGTTCCTTCAATTGAATTTGCAATTCTTGAAGTTCTAGAGCTGTCATTCTATAAGGCATTTTAGAGATCGGTTGGGTACCTGGGTTTAATTGAATAGTGAGATCCAACTCTCTTACTGGGGGTAATCCTGGTAGTTCTTTTGGAAATACATCCAGAAATTCGGCTAACACCGGATATTGTCCTAAGAATGGTCCTTTTTCTTCGCTTACTTCTTGAATTACATAAACCTGACAACCTTTCCTTAAACAACACTTCATTTTCATTGTTGATATGTAGCATAAAGATACCTTTCTCTTGATTCCTTGAATTTGGATTACTTCTCCTTCATCATTCATACCTAGAATTATTTTCCCATAACAGTCTACCCAAGATTGATGAGCTTCTAGCCAATCCATACCTATGATAAGATCATAAGTTCCCAAGGCTGTGACATAAACTTTTAGTTTAGTCGTATAGACCCCTAGGTCAATTTTGCATTGATCCACACTTAAGCCCACAGATTGGAGTTCTCCTGAGGCCATTTCCACCTGATTGAAATCATTTTGTCTGCGAGATGCCAACCCACATTTGTTTAATGCATATGACGAAATGAAACTATCTGTGGCACCAATATCAAATAAGACTTTGAGTTTTATACCATTGATAATACCTAAAGATTGCACTACAGTGGATTGATGCACTGCTTGGTCGTTGTTGACTACTGCATGAATTCTATGATTACCTTGATTGTTTGATATTGGTTCCTTTCCAGTTCTATGAAATATATTTGACGAAGCTTCTGGACAATCACGTTGAAAATGCGGTCCCCCACATCCCCAACAATTAAGTTGCATTGATCCTCTTAAATCAGGACATGAATTTCTAGAGAAAGAGCTTCGTCCTCTCATGTTGATTCCTCTCGAATTTATTCCTCTATTGGCAGTCCCTCTAGATGTCCATGGACTAGTGTTTGATGATTCTGCGGCTATAGTGTTTACTGCCATGGGAGCTCTTGTTCCTATATTTCTTGGGGTAAACCTGTTACCGTAAGGTGGCCTCGAGCTACCTCCTCTGAAGAAAGTTTCGGGGAGTCTTTCCTGGAAATCCTGATTGTAAAGGTTCTGTTGGCCCTATTTTTTTTTATTCCAAGGTGCTCTTCTGCATAACGACCACATTCAACCGCCCCAGCTACTGATGATGGTTTCCACATGCTTACCAAGGCTCTGATGCGAGGATTTAACCCAAATATGAAGCGTTCAGCTTGACGTTCATCAAAATCTAAGTAGTGAATGTATTCTACAAGCTCCATAAACCTTATCTCGTACTCTTCCACTATTTTATTACCTTGAATTAATGTATGAAATGCTCTGGCTTGCTGTTGTTGAAAGTATGGAGGTAAATATTTTGTGCATAATCTTTCCTCAAATAGTTCCCAAGGGACATTATCCGATGTAAGGTGCAGCTGCTTTTCTAGATTTCCCCACCAAATCAAAGCACTTTCCTTTAATTGAAATACAGCAATTTTTGTTTTTGCCAAAGAAGAATATTTTCTTAATCTAAAGCATCTGTTCATTCCTTCTAACCATGCGTCAACGCGTTCACCTGCTCGACCTCCTGAGAATTCTGGGAGTTTAATTTTCTGAAGCTCCCTAGAAATGTCTTCTTTTGATCTTTCTGGCTCAAAATTCTTTGGTTCCGCTGAACTGGTAGCTAAAGGTTGATATTCCTCTTTGGTCTTAGCCTTAGTTGATTCTTTTAATGTCTCAAATAAGGCTTCTAATGAGTTCATTATCATGGTCAGCTCTAGCGCTGGGGCGATTGATGTTGATAATGTTCTTGGTGGTGATGATGGTGATGGTAGTGGCGATGGGGATGATGATGGCGACGGTGGCGGCATTAATGACGGTGATGCTGCCCAATCATGTCATCGTCGCTCATATGTCTTTACCATTGTAATGTTTCCTATATACATAATAAAATTCTATAAAAATTTTGAGGTAGACAATCGAATTTAACATATAATTTTCTTTTGCAACTTCACATTCATAAACGGGTATATTTTTTGCTATTTTTATCTGCTAGGCAGATCTTACTGGTACCGAGGTCAAGGAGGGTGGTCTCACAACCTCCTTGTCCTAATGCAGGGTATTCTATCCTAATATGAAATAATGTAGAAGTGTATGGTCATTAGTTCCTAAGGTAGATCATCTAAAATTTATTACTAAATAACATTCACAAAATGAAAATGTTAAATGCCTCGTTACAATGAACATCAGCAACATACCCATCACACCTCAAACTAGTTATTACCTTTAAAGAAGGACATAAATACTTATATTTTTGAATATATTACTTAGATATGGTTTAGACCTATAATATATATAAATGAAGGATTGTTCTGGTTCCATATTAGTTTTACCTTTAGCCGGGAAATTTACCATAGACATGTCCTGATTAAAATCTAGAAGAGATACAGTTCAGCAGTCTACCATACCATAAATGTAGGTTGGGGGTCAAATTGAAGGGTAAATTCAGATCAATAGTCAAATTGTACATAAAATGTAGGTCAGTGGCCTATATATTGCAATTGATCAGGCAAGGTAGAAAAATGGTTATTTTAATGTTTCTACAGTATCCTACTTTGAAATTCGAGTGACCAAGGACCAAAGGCACTATTACCAAGTATATAGATCCTAAACATTCTTGTCAATATGCAGAGGAAGATGCAGCGTTGAGAGGGTTTCACATAATGAAAATTTGCAATCAGGGTTTACTTCAAACAGCTATTGGACTTGCACATTGTATATGCTTCACAGAATGATCCTAAAATTTTATAAAAGTGGTCAGACCTCAACCAATACAGTAGAAGAGAGACATGGAACAACTATAATGCAACCAAATCACGTTAAGTTTTGGAATATTCTAAATGTAAAACAGAAGATCAATTTATTTATGATGAATATGGAAAATGGCTAGTACATAACAAGATATTTTAACAGTAAAGACAGTTTTCAGACCAAACTAAAAATGCGGATGGCTACTACTATATCTGATCTCCAATAAACCAGTCTGCAGTGCCACATTTCGATCATTGAATAAGCATGGAACAGGGAAATAGGTGTTCAACTGTATGGGAGTGGATTATGGCACACCTAGTTTGATCGAGATTTGACTGTTGCGGGCCGTGTGATGGTAAAGTGAAACCTTGATGGTGTTGTTTCATACACACATTAACTTGTTAGAATCCAAGAACCTATTCTTAGAATACCAACTCTTGCTATTCATTTGGACAGGGCAGTGAATGATGGATTTAAGATTGATAAACAAGCCCATCTTATACTTGTTCTGGCAACAGCTGTCAAGTAAATTGATATCATAGAAGAATGGAATTTTTGTATCAGATTGAGAGGTGCGATGTCAGTGGCTTGCAAAGAGTACTTAACTCGTTGATAAATCTGGCATTTTGAATGGTCTTGTTTTGAACCAAATGATCAAGAATTTGATCAAATTTGCATTCATGGTTGAAGTTAATAGGATAGTTGTATCAAATGATAAATGCACTGAAAGCAATGAAGATGCTCATGTAGATGCTAACCAAAAGGCAGGGCAAGAAACGAATATAGTAGAAGGTGAAGATTCTAAGAGCATGCAGCATCATTTGCTTTTACTACAATTGATTGCGAGTAGGATTGGTTGCAAACCAAAAGAAATATGCGATTTTGAATTACAACTATGTGATACACAGCCAATTGTAATTTCTGGCATTTCAAAGGAATTCATATTTTCAGGTCATCTTGATAACCTTTGCATGTCATTTTGTGCACTAAAGGCATTAGTTGATGCAACAGTATCTGAAGATTCTCTTCAAGATGAGACTGGAGTAAGGAAGATTGCATTATTTGATCACGAAGAAGTCGGTTCCAATTCTGTGCAAGGAGCTGGTTCTCCTGTAATGTTTGATGCTCTTGCAAGAGTAACCTCTTCTTTGAGTGGTTCAGATACCAAGGTGCCACTTGAGAAAGCAATCCAGCGGAGTTTTCTTGTGTCTGCTGACATGGCACAATGCTTGCATCCAAATTACATGGACAAGCATGGGACAAAAGCGTGTGGAAACATTCTAACTAGAAAGTGCTTCTTTCCGAAGCATAAATACAAGATAAAAAATTACAGGACCTCAAGTCTCTAGGTGGCTCCGAAAATATTTTGAACCTGGAACCGCCTTAACCCAGCAACCCACAAATATGCACCAACCAATAGGCTCGGGGTGATACAGCCAACCTGCGAAAGCCCGCGGTTATAGGAAGTACGGGTAACGATCGCCATTGATGGCGATGGTTTTAGCGAAGATAAGCTTGAATAACCAGAGCCTATTTGTTGGCTGGACGTGTGTGAACCTCGTGAATTGCAAGCTCACGTGTGCCTGCAATCTGAGGCAGACTGATAAGTGCATATTTTAATTCAAGGCGATTGACGGAATTTGGCATTACTTCTTCTTTGTTTGATTCACTTCCTACAGATGTAGTTGAATCGCCCTGATTACCCGAAATTTGCATGCCTTGAAGCTTCTCTCCAGTCTTCTCTAAAAGGAGGCAGCATGTTGGCAGCAACAGTCGACTATCAACATTTTGTGACCAGAAGCTTGACTCAATGATAAATGATGATAGTGATTTCGATTTTCAGCAAGCAAAGTATTGTAAAGCTTATAATATTGGAGGATTCAATGATGTGGCTACTGCCGATGTTGTTCTGTTTCTGCACCGAGTTTCTATGTCATTTTTTAATCTATACACAAAACCCTACAATCCAATTTCCCCCAAGGATTTGCACTTGAACAATACAATACACGCATGACCTGGCCTGCTAACAAATTCTGTTAGAAACATTCAACAATGGTCGTCAATTGATACAGGGTTCAAATACTGTCCAGCCTCGGTTTCCTTGTCAACTATCTCTTTAACGGGATCCGGATGCAAATGAGGGCATTTTGGATTATCCAAGGTTTACATTTTCTTTAAAATCGGGGCCGAATTCACAGTATTCGGCTAGCAAACTGCAGACTGTACAGGAATAGCAGAAGCTGAGAGACAATTAAAACATGAGGATAAACTTATGTACACAGAGTCAAGGAAAAATAATTTTCTGCCTCAGGTGACAACAGTTTCAAACAGAAAATTTAACAGATAAAATTCAGCAGAGAGTTACATAATGCATAGGGCCGGCAAGGTCGAAAGGGTTTAACCTACCCTCTGATACCAAATGTAAGAACCGATAAACAGATGCAAAAAAAAACAGTAAGGGGTTTATCATGAACCTGTAACATTTTCAACATCAACCTAACAAAATCAATTAACGGGACTGTTGAGGTACCTACCTATACTCCTGCAGTTGAAGATGCCTCTGGCTGCACCGCTACAGTTACCGAGAGACCGAATCCACCCAGCCAAACTAAGCAGAGCCTGGCTGCTCAATACACAAGCTTCTTAACAGAAGCTGATTGTTCCCCCGTGCCCAAAACCTCAGAACTCTCAAGCTCTTCCAATGGTTGATTCCCTTCCCTTCCGAATTCTTCCTTCTAGTTTTTTATGTCTCTTCGAATTCCATGTCCCGTGGTTTTTATGCTTTAGTTTGGCGGTGGCCGCCCTTCCATCTGCAGCCACCGCTCACCCTACTGAGGACACGCCCGCGCTTACGTATCCCTTCCTGGCCTTGTTTCAGGTCGTGAATGAATACCCCTTTATGTTTTTAACCATATGGTATTTTATTAATTATATTTTTAATATAACCAATACATTGTATATACCATGTACTATTTAAAACATTATAACGTTATTTTTTTAACATATCACATTGTTTTATATATATATTTGTTTTAATATTATAACTTTATAACTTGGTCCCCTTTTTTAATTAATTACATATATTAATATTTAACATTTATTTTATTAATTTATTAATATAATTTTATTTATTAATTTATTAATATAATTTTATCAATAATATGGAACATATAATATATATAGTCCTCTTTTAAGATCTACCCATACATTAAGCAATATTAATGAATGAGTAGAACTTCTATTCCAAGAAGTGTCATGGTATTTAACACTTATAATCAATTTAGTATAAAATACTAGTGCGGTGTATGCGACACATGCATATGTAGCTATCATATGCATGTACCGTATACCTACTACTATGCTTGCGTTCTTTGTATTTATAGATGGGTCATTACAACCACTACTTTCGTTTTGCTGATATTGATTTGCATCTCCACACTTCTACAAAAACTCTCAAGGGATAGTAAGTGTTCTTGCAAACCAAGGGCCAATTAGGCAATTAGAATAAGGTCATTTGCATATAAAAGAAACCTTATAACAAACTTGCCCAAATAGATACCATCTCCCCCTTGTGAATTTAACCACTCCTCAAGCTTGTCAATATATAAACCAAAAAGCGTAGGAGACAGTGGGCAACCTTGTTTGACCCTGATATCGCTTCTAAAACTTTCAGAAATGCATGCTCAAGTTATAATTTTGATTTTCACCTCTTCATACAACCTATGCACCGCTGCGCTCAAATGTTTAGGAACCCCAAGTTCCTCCATTATGTGCCAAAGTTTATCCCTAAAAACTGAGTCAAACGCTTTTCTAAAATCAACAAAGCAACAAAAGGCTTCTTTCTTTTTCTCCAAAAAAAATTCAATAATGTGCCTTAAAGTTATACAATGATCAATTGTGAAATGTTTAGGTCTAAAACCTGTTTTCCCTTTAGCACGCTTATCTCTTTCTTTTGCCCACTTGCTAAAAAACATTCTAGCATGCTTCCAAATAGCTTTACAAACAAAGGGTTTATCATGATAGTCCTATAATTGGAGCGATTATTGATGTCACCACTCTTGAAAGGAGGTATTGCCAGACTAGTTGTCCAATCTATGGAGAGCCCTTGTTGTATGATGTTGTAGAAGATTTCTGTAATGTTAGGTGCAAGAATCTTTGAGCCCCACTTTAGATATTCTTCTTGGAGTTTAGCTAAGTCTTTTTTTTTTCCAATGCCCAACTTCCTGATATCCAACTCTACCTCTTGTACAATGAAGAGTTCAGTATCAGTGTTGACCAAGGGGGGAGGTTCAACCTTGGGAACCTGCTCATAGAGTTGTATTGCATAGTCAAACCATTTAGAAGCTGTAATATTATTTCCAATTTGTATCTTTTTTCAGTTGGAGCTCCTTCCAAAATAATTTGGGATTATTTTTCCCAAGGAAGATTAGTTCTTCCCTCCTTGAAACCATGAAATCGACCTTTTTCTTGCTTAATAACTGCTTGTAAGCTTTGAGCTTTATGTTATCCTTGTTTGACTATTTCCACATTCTCCTTGCCTTTTTGCATTCCTCGTCAAACCAAGCATTAACCAGAAAGCAATTTGTTTCAGACTTCTTAATTTATGCTCGTTTTCATTTTGCAAGTGTGCATTGAATTAAATGTGTTAATTCATGACTATGAAAGTTGTGAATTGTAATTTCCTCCTTCTCAAAGTGCCTCTTTAGTGTCATTTTGAACGTATTACAATTTTTGGGGGTCAAAAGAATTCTGCTCTGTGGGAGATTTTGTTGGACATACTAAATTTTTGAATCTAATTGTTTCTTTCCAATCCAAGAGAAACATAAATAAAGTGGCTTGTGATCTTATTTCAAGTCCCACAGCTGATTGTCAATCAAAACTTCCTCCATTTTCTCACACAAACCATGCGAGCAAATTACATAATCTACCACACTTTCTCCATTGTAAGTATTGCAAGTGAAATTACCAGACTTTTCCCATCCAGTCAAGCCATTACAAATGAATAAATCAAAGGCCCCACATAGAGTAAGCAATTGTTCACCAAATAAATTGTAGCCCTTTTCCTCTGAAATTCTTTCCCACTGATGATTACTTTCTTCTATAAGCCAAATAGGGTCACAATCATCTTTACAACAAAGAATGCTAGCTTGCTCACTTGCAATCCTAGCATTGAAATCACCCACTATAAAGACTTCACCTAGCTACGAATATGTTGCAATATCCACTTTTAAGGATGCAAATGGATCTTTGTGGTCAAGCCCTTTACCTTTGTAGATTTTTGAAACCTGTGGCACAAAATAGCATGCTACAATTCTGATGTGGTTTCCATTTTCTTTTATTTTAAACTAAATGAATTGCTTATTTGAGTATTCTTTTTCTAACTGGATGAGACGAACTTCTTTCCCCCTTACTAAAACCATGATACCCTCGTTCCCTATGCCATTCCTTGTTGCCTTGTTCCACATTGCCATCTTCCAGTATCCTTCAAACAGAGGTGTCTTGCACCCTTCATGCTCATGTGTTTCTATAAGGCAAATTATGTCTCTATCTTCCGCAATAGCCCATAATCCAAGTCCTCATCTCCGTGGGTAACCTCTACAGTTCCAACAAACTAATCTTAAGGAAACCTGGGTATGACTTGATTGCTATTTATTTTGACATACAAGACTCACATTTGAGACTTTGTCCCTGCTTTCCTATACCAACCTTGCTTTCTAATTTCCTGTTGAAGGGTTTGTTGCCTCTTCTTTATTACCATCTTGCTGCTCTGTTTTGTAAGGAGGTCCAAATCGCATTATCACAAATTTTCCTTTATAAATCCATGCTCTCTTGCCTTCTTTTCTTGCTATACTAACCTTTAAATTTTTCTTCCTTCTTTCCTCTTGTTGTTTTACAATTAAATCTTCTTCTAGGAAAAAACGAGAACTCCTCAAGAGATCTTTCTTGCTTAGAATAAAATATTTATCACTCAAGCCAGGCATAATGACTTTTATGGGCCTGGGTCTTTCCTCGTTAAACGTACCCACCCTCCATGCTTGGCATATTTGTCCTTGCCATAACAATTTCTTTCAAGAAGTCTCTTGCAAGGTCAAGAGTACATTCATTTTTTCAATAGTACTACACCCCTTTAAATATTATGTTTGCTGCCCTATTTTGTCTTTCTTTGCATTCACTATCTTGCATGTTGTCAACTTGAATATTTTTTTCTCTTTCCTTATTAGCAGAATTGCCAATAACTTGAGCCCAAGTTTTGGAAACTTTAGTGGAATCTACTTTCGTTTCTTGCGTTCTCTTCATGGTTGTTTATTTGAGCAATCATTTTCCCTTTATCCTGGGATGATTTCACATTCACCAGCCATGTACTTTCCAGTACATATTTATTTATATTTTTCACATCCGCCTTCATGCATTGCCATTTTGTCTTCCCTATCAGGAGCTTCCTATAGCAATGCCACTTGTTCTTTTCAAATTTTATTGCTTTCTGCTAAAGCCTTGTTCTTGACTCTTATCATATGAATTTTTTGATCTCTTTCTTGCCCTTTAGCTTATAAAACCTCCAAACTTTGTTTTACATTTAACAATTCTTTCACATAAAGATCACCATAAACATTTGTGGAGTTCAATGTTGAGAATGACTAAAGGAATGAGTTACTACTTTCGTGAACTTAGATATCAGTAGGGAAGGTGGTGTTTAAGTCCATTTCAAGGCTTTTTAGTTGAGTGACCAATGTGTTAAGGAAGGGTGGTCTGTTAACATTTTTACTTATTTGGATCTAGAAACTACAAGGTTGAAGAAGGATGTGGTGATCCTCGAGAAGGCACGGGGGGCTTAACTGGAGAAGCAATATCATACCACGTGGGTTCATATTGGGGGATATATACTGAGGTAAAAATGACATAATATATTGGGGGATATATAGGGGGTAAAGGGTTTTTATATTGGAAAATATAAAAAAATGGAGCTCAAAGTTAATGAAAAAATATAAAGAGGTGTAAAAAATCCTAATGAAAAAATGGATACCTACAATATCTGTTGAAAGTAGGGATTTTTTAAATTTCGAAGCTATATTGGGTTTATATTGGTAGGGGGTTAAATAATGTGATTTTTAGAGAGATTTTCCAATATGTAGTCAAATTAAGGGTGTTGTTTAATATGCCACGAACACACATGATATGTCAAAGGTTCACTGAGTAAATCCCCCATGCAAGAAGGATACCAGGAATGATGACAATGATTTCTTTTTGGTGTTGTTACTATGTCCAAATGGAAGTTGAGACTTGATGGGGTTGTAAGAGAAAACGTGATGGCACCAGTATACAGTTGTTGAGCCTTCAACAAGAATCTGAACTTTTATGGTTTAACCAAATATTCTATTTGCAATACCCTGTAATATTATATTCTCAGGAAGGATGAAAACAACTATTTAACATAAGATATATAGGAGCTTTCATTTTATTTCAAAGAGTAAAACCAAGTTGAACAGAGAAATCAAGTAGGAGAGCTAAACCAAGTTGAAGAGTCAATCCAAGTTGAGAGAAAAGAATTAGTGAGTATAGAAAAGGCAGGTGGTTGTGAACAGGAATTGTTGTTGACAGATCCAAGGAAAAAATTGAAGAAGCAGGTTGGTGCCTACGAAGTTGTTGAGTTGGTGCTCAATTAGGGGATTGGAGTCTCCTATAGGTTGGTGCCTATGAATTTTCTAAGTTGGTGCTCAACTAGGAGATTGAAATCTCTTGTAGGTCGTGTTGGAAATAATACTGAGAGGGGGGTAAATCAGTATTATCAAGTCAAATATTCCTTTTTCAAAACAAATTGTATACGCTACTTCAGTTAGTTAAACCTGCGTATATACGCAATCCTACAGAAGGAAACCCACGTATACAAAGCAAACTTTTAATTTACTTTATCTTTCTGATGATGATTGTTAATCTGTGATGCAAAATCAAATAACCAGTAACCAGAGACAGTAAAACAAAGCAGAAAGACAATCACACACAAGAACA
Organism: Pinus taeda; assembly: GCA_000404065.3. Taxonomy (NCBI): domain Eukaryota; kingdom Viridiplantae; phylum Streptophyta; class Pinopsida; order Pinales; family Pinaceae; genus Pinus; species Pinus taeda. The sequence goes on from APFE031096163.1 coordinate 19,368, forward strand.
CAAGATATAAGGTGGAAACCCAATGTGGATGAAAACCACTTGTTGTAATTCGTCTCTATCTTTCTTTAATTAGAAACTTCTTTTACAATGTACTGGTGCGGTCCTTTACTAGTATGCAGGCTGCATCCTGCAGAGAGATACAACTCTCTCTTGTTCTCCAGCTTCTCCTGGAAGGGAGCTACAACACCCTTTAGCTCTTGTACTAGCCAAGATACTAGTACGTAGGTGCTGGCCTACCGAAGGCTATAACCTTCTCTTTCTTCGAGGGACCACGTTTCATAAATTTTCAGACTGGATCCATGAACATCAATCAATCATCAAGAATTTCTCCATCAACCAATATCCTTTTCACCAATTAGATCTGAGTCAAGTAGATACTTCTCTGACAGCTGTACCCAAAACACAGTACCAGAAACCACACGCCAGAAACAGAACCCAGAACACAACAACACTAGACAGAGGCAGCTAGATCACAGCTTAGAGTAAATACGCTATTTGAACAACCAGAAACTAGTGTGCATATGCTTCTACGTATGAAACTACCTGTGTATACGCATCTTGACTTTACTGAACCTATGTGTATACGCACCTTCGCTTCACTGAACCTACGTATAGATCTTTAAAGGATAATTCACTCTTTCAGATATTCAATCACTAATTAACCCAGATTATCAGACTTATAGATCAAGCAAGCGCCACATTTAGCAGAACAAAATCATACAAAGATACTATCATTAAAGCTTAGAGATTATGACCCATGAATAGAACTTATCCCTTTTGTGCTAAGGTTCCTCCTTCATTTAGATCCAGATCTGCATCATAACCCAATTAGCAATATACCAGTTCTAGCCCTTTTTCAGATATACAATAATAATTCAGATGATCATTTGCCACAAGATCTCCTTCCTCTTTTATAGTCTTAGGCCTTCCACAATACCAAGGTCCAAAACCATAAAATTTCAATACCATGAACCCAAAAACTAGGGATCAACACATCTGACGAGACGCCATGGTCCAAAACAACAGGTTCAAATCCCAAGAGATAACCACCATGGACCAAAAGTAAGTTCCCCAACATATATGCGATTTTGTAATGTATAACCCGCGTGTATACGCGTCTTAGTCTAGATGACCTTGTGTATATGACTTTTTCTTCTTTCTAGGCGCCTGAACTAAGATCTGTCATCAAGTTGAGTTTCCATCAAGGACAACACCTGTGCCATAGCCCCAAACCTGTGCCTTATTGCCAACAATCTCCCCCTTTGGACTTGATGGCAACACCAAGATCCTCAAGATCATTCTCCCCCTTTGTCATCAAGGGCAAAGGGTTGTGCTCCCCCTGAGTACATGCTAAAATCTCTATCCTGTTGTGCTGACCATGCTCCCCCTGACTGTAGGCAAGATCTGCAAAAAGATGTTCTTCAAGAACCAAGACTTATGCATCATAAAAGACTCACTACATACATCTGTCACCCAACCAAGTGGGGATCATCCACCCAACCAATGTGGGAATACATTAGAAATTTACATATGATGACCAAATACATTATATCTTCATCCCAAGCATAGTGGGGAAACCAATATAGGCCATTACATGACGTTGAGACCATATAAGAAAAAGATACATTACATAGAGACGAATTATTTAAGACAAGACTTATGAAGGTCACCAACAACTGATAGCAACAGCAACTGTCAATCACCATTCAGATCAGCAACCAGAATTTCCTATTGTTCTCCCTCTGCCTCTGTTCTACCTGAAACCAACAACAGCTTGGAACCAAAAACTTCTAAGATAATGCCAACAATACATTAATAGATGATTATCTGCTCCCCCTGAACCTGTGCCGGATGGTCTATGTCAGACTCGTAGCAAACAATTTTCAAACAGACCTTGTTACTTCTGATATCCATCAATCCTTCATATACGCGACTTTCTCCACACCAACCAGCGTATGTACGCGGATCCTTCACATGCAACTCGCGTACACCCATTTTTCTCTGAAACTGACAAGATTTAACAGCAAGATGATACATCAACTACTCCCAGCTTCTGTCTGAGATATTCAAAAGTTTCCCTGAGCAGTGGTTTGGTGAGAATATCAGCGACTTGTTCCTTAGAAGGAACATACTCCAATTTGACCTTTTGTTCCAACACTTGTTCCCGGAGAAAGTGATACTTGATCGGTATATGCTTGGTCTTTGAATGCATGACTGGGTTCTTTGAAATGCTGATTGCACTTGT
>APFE031096163.1:25474-42057 GCA_000404065.3 Pinus taeda
AAATAACATTGTTGTTCTCCTTCTTCAAATATGTATAGATTATTTGGAGTTCTTCTGCCATTGATTACTGTTCTTCCTATATCAAGATCATGAACACTACACCCATCTGATCGAAATATTACCTCGATTCCATTATCGCACATCTGACTGACACTCAATAGATTATGCTTTAAGCCATCAACATACAAAACTTTTCCAGCTTTGACCTTTTCTTTCAACTGAGCAATGCCTTTTCCTTTTATGGCTGCAGGGGTATCATTTCCAAAAGAAACTTTCTTTCCCTTTTCTAAAGTAGTATATGATTCAAGTTTTTCTTTATCACCTGTCATATGCTTCGAACATTCGTTGTCGATGTACCATTGATTTTCCTGTCCTTCTGCATATAAAGCTATCCGACATCTTTCTGGTTGCGGTTCCTTTATTCTCCATGTTTTGACACTTGAGGTTTGTTCCTTTTGCGTTGTTTTCCAAAACCTGCTCCTGCATTCAGAATCTTCATGACCAAAATTATTACAAATAGAACATTCAATTTCACTTTCAAGGGCGGAAAAGTTGTTATAGGTCCTCTTCGTGATTGTAGGCATACTTCTTTGTTTTTGAGCTTCTCTAGTCATGATTGTCTTATATGCAACACATTGAGCTGCTTTGTGACCAAAGTTATGGCAAGAGAAACATTGGCCATTGAAGAAATTCCTGCGAATATCATCTAACCGATTATAGTTTCTACTGCCATCCATTCTTGAAGAGAATTGGGAAGATTTTACCTGTGGCTGGTTGTAATTTCTGTTTATTCTTAAGGTAGCATGCCCCCGATTTTCTTGATAGCCTTTGTTCGTCCTTGAGGATGACTGTCCCTGATTCACTTGATGATTTCTATTAGGCCTTTTCTCACTCCCTCTTGCTGCATCAAGATAACTTTTGGAGGTGGAAGCTTGAGATGCTTCTCCATTATACCCCAGACATGTCTTGATTAAAGCGGAACGTTGTACACTGATAATCTCATCCAGAGTTTCAGATCCTTTAACAAATTTAAGATTAAGAGCTTTTGTTTTCTCAATTTCTTTTCTAAGACAAACAATTTCACATTCTAACTTCTCAAGAGATTTTTCTTTTTCATCAAGTTGAAATTGCAGAGTATCAATGATCATATTCTTTTCTTCCAAACATCTTTTGAGTCTAGAAATCTCTTCATAAAATCCATCCACATATATAACATCCACGTAATCATCATCTTCAAAAGCCATTAAAAGTTTATACTGATTACCTCGTTCATCTTCATCGCTATTTGAGAGTCCATCACTATCTTCATGAGTGTAATAGCTTTTCTTATTTGCATTATGTTTCTTGTTCCATCTAACAGGTACTTTCCCCTTGTCAATCTTATCCTTGTGAGGAAATTTGGCAGCATAGTGACCTACTCTTCCAAAAGAAAAGCATTTGAATGGTAACTTACCTCGGAATCGTCCAATGCCCCATTGAAGATTTTTGACAAAATTCGATTCTTCTTCTTCTTCTGATATGTGTCCAGACTCATAGTAGTCTCCTTTACCAGAAGCTTTGAAGGTAGCTTCTCTCCTATCTGATGGTCCTCCTTTCCTCATTTCATAAGCAGTTAGAATTCCATGCATCTGTGACATTCTAAGGTTTTGAAGATACTCCTTTTCTTCTATTGCAGAAACTTTAAATTCAAACCTAGGGGACAAAGATCTTAGAACTTTTTCAACCACAACAGCCTCTTTTACTTATTCACCCAAATTTTTCATACAATTAACAATCTCATCTACACAAAGAAAATAGTTAGCCACACTTTCATCAGTGTACATTCTGAGATTTTCATACTGAATTCTGAGGGTTTGAAGTTTTGCTTGTTTTACCTGATCATCTCCTTCATAGCTCAGAACAATCTTGTCCCATATTTCCTTAGCGGATTTATACTACATGACTTTGACAAATTCAGACTTTGATAGACATCCCAATAAAGTATTGACCGCCTTTGCATTCGTTTCATATTTCTTCTTCTCAGTCGGATCTGTGGGAGTCGATGATGGAAAAGTATACACTATATATATGATATCCCAGACTTCAGTACCCAGAGATTGAAGATAGGAAGTAACTCTAACCTTCTAGTGTACGAAGTTTGTTCCATCAAAACCCGATGGTCTGATTGATGCTTCCCTCTCGTAGTTGCTCATGATGAAAGATCTTCCTTCAGGCGATCAAGCTTCTTCAGAAGGACCTGCTCTCATACCAATTGTTGGAAATAATACTGAGAGGGGGGGGGGAGTGAATCAGTATTATCAAGTCAAATATTCCTTTTTCAAAACAAATTGTATACGCTACTTCAGTTAGTTAAACTTGCGTATATACGCAATTCTACAGAAGGAAACCCGCGTATACAAAGCAAACTTTTAATTTACTTTATCTTTCTGATGATGATTGTTAATCTGTGATGCAGAATCAAATAACCAGTAACCAGAGACAGTAAAATAGAGCAGAAAGACAGTCACATCAAAGAACACCAGATATAAGGTGGAAACCCAATGTGGGTGAAAAACCACCTGCTGCAATATGTCTCTATCTTCTTTCAATTTAGAAACTCCTTTTACAATGGTCTTGTACTGGTGCAGTCCTTTACCAGTACGCAGGCTGCAACCTGCAGAGAGCTTACAACTCTCTCTCGTTTTCCAGTCTCTCCTGGAAGGGAGCTACTACCCTTTAGCTCTTGTACTAGCCAAGATACTAGTACGTAGGTGTTGGCCTACCAAAGGCTACAACCTTCTCTTTCTTCCAGGGACCACGTTTCATAAATTTTCAGACTGGATCCATGAACATTAATCAATCATCAAGAATTTCTCCATCAACCAATCTCCTTTTCACCAATTAGATCTGAGTCAAGTAGATACTTCTCTGACAGTTGTACCCAAAACAGAGTACCAGAAACCACACGCCAGAAACAGAACCCAGAACACAACAGCACTAGACAGAGGTAGCTAGATCACAGCTTAGAGTAAATATGCTATTTCAACAGCCTAAAACTAGCGTGCATACGCTTCTGCGTATGAAACTACCTGTGTATACGCGTCTTGACTTTACTGAACCTGCGTGTATATGCACCTTTGCTTCACTGAACCTGCGTACAGATCTTTAAAGGATAATTCACTCTTTCAGATATTCAATCACTAATTAACCCAGATTATCAGACTTATAGATCAAGCAAGTGCCACATCTAGCAAATCAAAATCATACAAAGATACTATCATTCAATCTTAGAGATTATGACCCATGAATAGAACTTATCCCTTTTGCGCTAAGGTTCCTCCTTCATTCAGATCTAGATCTGCATCATAACCCAATTACCAATATACCAGTTCTAGCCCTTTTTCAGATATACAATAATAATTCAGATGATCATTTGCCACAAGATCTCCTTCCTCTTTTATAGTCTTAGGCTTTCCACAGTACCATGGTCCAAAACCATAACATTTCAATACCATGAACCCAAAAACTAGGGATCAACACATCTGACGAGACACCATGGTCCAAAACAATAGGTTCAAATCCCAAGAACTAACCACCATGGACCAAAAGTAAGTTCCCCAACATATACGCGCTTTTGTAATGTATAACCCGCGTGTATACGCGTCTTATTCTAGATGAACCTGCGTATATGACTTTTTCTTCTTTCTGGGCGCCTGAATTGAGATCTGTCATCAAGTTGAGTTGCCATCAAGGACAACACCTGTGCCATAGCTCCAAACCTGTGCCATAATGCCAACAGGTCGGTTCCTACAAAAGTTGTTATTTGGTGCTTACTTTGTACGAGGAAGTTTACAAAAAAATCATAAAGAAAATCTGTATACGTCTTTTTTTATATAAAGATCTTTGTTTCATGATTTATGTGCATCAAATGTGTTAAAAGCTAAAAAAAATAATATTAACGAAATACAAATTTGCCTTCCCCCTCTCAGTTTCTTGAACACTAGGGGTTTGGGGGTCTGTAAGTTCATTAAACTAGTAAATTAGGCATCAGTCAAATTCATGGGATAATGGTCATTAAAATTTGCATATGTTTGAATCAAACAAGTAACATTGAAACATTCAAAGTTACATGTCATATAAAAGATATAATTTGTTTGAAATTGAAATTTTGTTATCTTATGTGTCATCTATCATTTAAATTTTTCGAAATTAAATTTATTATGTGAAAATAAAAATAAGTTGAAAGTGGTTTTTGTTTCTAAATTTTCATTTTCTCAAAATATTGCTATTTCAAAATTTTGAAATTTTTAGAGGGAAATTTCCTATGTTAAAAATTATAAAATTTTGAAAACTGAAATTTGATTGTCATGCATTTTATGTCATTGTTTTTAAAATATTTTACAATTTTATTTTTTTAAGATAAAAAGACTATATATTCATATTGAGAGAATATATACATATTTTTGTGTTCTATCTGTTTCACCTAATAGCTTTGTTGTTGTCATCCTTCAACAATAAAACACTAATCTCTACTTTAGGATTTCAATCAAAAGAATAATGGGACAGGGACAAAAGTTCATGATCTAGTAATACATGCTTCCAACCACAATAGAGTGTGGAGAAGAGAAGAGAAGAAAGCATAGATGTGGTTATAAGTGAAAACCCATGGCATTGATTTCTTCACCACTGTGTAACTCATGGAGAACAATTGCTTTAAGGGGGAGCTCCAGTGCTTCTTTTGAAAGTGCATCTATGTCTACATTTAGTTCTCTCTGAATGTGGATGAAAGTGATCCATTCAAAAGTGAAGGCCAGTGGTTGAATATCTTGTAATTTATGAATGGTTCCTAAGATCTATATAGTGACTTTTCCAATTTCCCATTCGATTACTAGTTTGGAATCTCCAAGGAATTGTAACCCAAAAATGTTTTTTTTTTTCATTTTTCTAATTCTAGGAAAATATAAATTCCAATGTATTATACTTTGTTGTAAGAGTCTCTTCCTAAAGTGTACCTCCCATATATGAAGTGGGAATGATTTATATATATGACAATGCATACTTCACATTGAGAGGGGTGTCCTTGACTAGCACCATCGAAGAAACTCCAAGGAATGTCATAATCAAGTTCTAGAATCAGGGGGATGCAGTGTGCATAAATATTTTGTTCAACTTTGTGTTCTTTGGAAAGAGAAAAGATTTTGGAGGAACACATCTCCGGGGAGATCTCCTTATGTTGGAAAAGGGAGGAATTGTGTGCATGCCAGATGTTGTCAATTAGGATACAAGGCAATAAAGTGAATGAACACACTGACTTATCCATGAGCCATTGTTTGAAACTACCTTCTATACAAGGGACAAGCACCTTGGCTTTGGAGGGAAATTCAATATGTACAATGGAGAAGACCTAAATAACGAAAGAGCATTAGACAAAAATATGAAAATAAAATTCAAACTAGGACCTACATAAGGGACATCTCCTTGGACCTTATCATCCTTGATTGGAGATAGTGAGCTAGGAGGTGATTTTGGATTACAATGGAGCATTGACCTTCCATATCATCTTCCACCACCACCAAATGGATCCCTCAAAGGAGTCCATGATCCAGGCTTTGTATCCTAGTTTGGTGGATGAAAATTACATTTGATGGGTTCTTAAACCAATAGAGCGTATCTGGGGAGTCATATTTGAGTGTGATGAAATTATACGTTAACTAGTGTAGGTAGTGGTCCCATTTAGCTGATATATCTCCTTCTAAGCCAAGATATTGGGCTATTTTCCACCCTACGGAGCCACGAGGTTGAGGTAGATATGATGTTGCATCTGAAAGGTCAACAATATTGTTAGCCTTCAATCTCTGGAGGAGGGGAGGAGATAAGGTGTAATATTTTCTTGTACCCATCCACAAATCCTGTCTAATCCAGATATGTATTCCAACCCCTATCTTCTAGGAAATCCATTTTCCTATCAGCAAAAAGGACGACACCATTTCTTTCCATACTATAGATCATTTAATTGATTTATTAGGTAGTCAAATCTAATCGATTATTTGACAAAAGTTAAAATATTTGCATATTATCGATTATATCCATAGTGTGTTACCAGTCAATAACATCCATAGATTCCGACTAGCTAGAGCCTTAGAGAAGAGGAAAGGGTTATTTAGGCCCAACCCCCAAGCTCTTTTTGCGTTTCTAGCCTAGACCATTTAACCAAAGCCATCCCTAGATGGGTTTTAGCACCTGTCGAAATAAATTGATAGCCGATTTTTTGAATATTTTTGAGGATTCCTTTCAGTACTTGAGTGATAAAGAGCCAATAGACTGCCCTACCCCCCCCTCCCCCCTCCCACTTCCGAGAGAGGAGTCAGTAGGACCAAACTGTGATCCGAAATTCACACTTTTTTATGTATCACTACTAATCTACCTTCTGTACTTGTTACGTTTTAAGCATAAGCCTACATATTTGAGGCCATCCTCTAATGACCCTTTTGGAAAATTAGATGTCTCGATAGTCAAATACCAAGATAGGGTTGAGATGTTAGAATGGGTCAAAGTTTATTTATATTCATTAATGAGCATTTGGACTAGTGGATTTACAGAAGGAGTCTAATATGTTTATGACAACCATTATGTTCCTTCTAGTCCTTGTTAAAATGAGGATTGTGAAAAAAGATCTGACATGTTATTCCATAATGAGAGATAAATTTATTACGTGGAGAAACAATTCTTCAACTACTTGGGTTGTTAGTTTTCCCAAAAAACTATACGTTACATATTTACACCTAATTACTATTTACCATAATCCTAGAGGATTAAGGTGTCTAAGATCACAACCCACCCCCCCCCCCCTCCCCCCTTAATGTGAAGGGGTGTTTATGAGCCCAAGCATCGTTTTGAACTTTTCAAATTTTTCTCTTCCAAGTGATTTAGTGAATATGTTTTCAATTTGCTCATTCATGGAACAATGTCATAAATGAATAGCTTTAGCCTCTACATGGTATCGAATCAAATGATACTTAGTATGTGCTTAGTTCAATAATGGAATCTGAGATTCTTGGCCAACATGATTATAGAAATATTGTAGAGAAGTAGAGGAGTTGAGTTCATGTGTTTCTTCTACAAGTATTCAAGTATATTCCTGAGTCACATAATTTCCTTTGTTGCTTTTGCGGTTGCCACATATTCAGCCTCTATTATGGAATCTATCAGCACTCATTGTCCGCATGACCTCAATGAAATAATTGTTGATCCTAGACTCATGAGAAATCTTGAATTTGATACTCCATTTCTCTTATCCTCGTTGAATTTTGAAACAGAATATGCAATAAGACTAAAGTCATCCACCTTGGTGTACTTTCATCCATAATCCTTAGATCCCTTTAAGTATCTCAAGACTCTTTTTGCAACATACCAATGTCTCTCACATGTTTTATGTTAGTGTCTGTAGCATCGAATAGGTGTTCTAGTCTCATATGATGCTAAGAGGTTAAGGAATGTGACATCTCCAAAACCCATAAAAGGTTTCGTGAGATAAGCTTAGGAAACACCTTAATTAAAATTAATTTTCCATAATTAAAATATTTCCTAAGTCTAACTTATGAAAAGTGGTAAACTAAAGTTAATTAATGAAGGATGTTTGAGATTTATGTAGAGGCTTCTATTCATGAAGTTTAATTCATCTTAGTCATTGATGGAGGTTAAATCGTGGATATTGAAGAATCACAAGAGATTATAAGAGTAGCTCAAAGGGTTGGAGAGAGACATTGAGCATCAGTGTGATCGAGTTGTGAGAGGCATATTGAGCTACCTAATTTGCAATGTTCAGAAGGGGCGCAATTCAAGCCAGAGGGAGAGCATCAGAGACAGGGAGAAGTGGATAATTTGGGAGTAGAATTCCAGAGAGATTCCTGGTGATTTTCCAGTGTCGAAGAGGCAAGAAAATGGAGGCTGAAATTCATCTACAGGGAGGTATTACAACTAGTGTGAATAGCCAAAAACCCTAGTGTGAGTTGTCGGAAGAGGGTTGATTCAGTTGTCAGAGGTCAGATCACCTTCTAGGAGGCAAAGAGAGTCACTTCTAGAGGCAGAGGGAGGCAAGACAACTTAGTTAGAGACAGTTTCCAGGCAGTGCAGGTTGATCCAGTGGTTGCAATGCATATTCTAGGTAGCAATGTGAGTTTCCAATGTGGGGTGTGAGCACGCCAAAGGAGGCTGAGTTGATTTGTAGAGGAGATATGGGATATCCAAATTATTTTTCCAGTATATTTTCAAGAGGATTTCCGGTTGGGAATCCAGTTGTGATCATTTTTAAATTGCAGCATAATAAAATAAACCCTTATTTGTTGCACCGGTTTTCTGTTCAGGGTTATTTCGAGGGACATTTAGTCCAAAAATACTGGTGTCATTTTATTTTGTGTGCATCTATTTCTCATTCCTATTTTTATTTCCACAACATATTTTATTTAGTGAAGGATGCATTAATGATTTAATCGTTATTTGTTGTAAACAAATAAACTACTAATAGTAAGAAGATTAAACTCTAGTTGGTGCAGTTATGGAAATTTTGCATGCAATCAGAACGTAGTTGATCATATCAGAGGCTCAAAGCAAATGAAGCAGTTTTGTGCAGTTTCATAGGGATATTTGAAGCACCAACTTCTAGATTTATGTAGGCTAGCCAGGTAGTGCAAATTGCTCTGGCATGAAAATTGATTTCCAAATCCAGTGAGGAGGAAAATTTTGATTTACCTCAGAGCAATAGCAACTGGAAGTGTGTTTGTCATGAAGAGGTTTGAGGGAGCATATCACTAAATTCATATAGTAAATATGAGAGAAAATATTTGCAACAAAGGGTTGTAGTTGTAGATATGTGTAGGGTAGGAAGAGAAAAGCACACAAAGTGGGAGCTTCCATTTTATTTCTCAGAGAGTTTCTAGTTTTCCAGTTGCAAGAAAGGAGGTCATGATTTCTAACAGCAAAAGGTCATAGAAAACTTGTCAATCCATCCAATACAACTTTCATCGTCAATAGAGCATGTGCTAGATTCCAGAGAAGGAATTTCGATAGGTAGAGCGAGTTACCCAGTGGAAGTAGCAAGCAGTGAAAATTATGGGAAGGACGTCGAAGGCAAGTGCAGGACAACATATGTGCATTCCTAGAGGAGTGCATGTAGCAGAAAAAATGTTGAGTTGTCAAAAGGAGAAGGATATTTCCAGTTTTTAATTGTTTATTTTATTTACGTTTCATAGAGATGGCCTCGGTAGGGCTCAGGGATCATGATAGACTTGATCGAGCTCCTAATTATGGTGTATAGAAGGCTAGAATGAAATTCCTATTGGATGAGCATGGTTTGAAGGAGTTCATGAAAAATGTCGTGGCAGAGCCAACAGATCCACAATAGTTGGAAACCTTCAAGAAGGAGATGGCCAAATCCAAGAGGATGGTCCTAGATGGTGTTTGAGATCATATAGTCTCACATATTACAAAAACAAATATAGCAAAGTAAATGTAGGATGTCGTCATTAAGATATATCAGGATCCATCTAAGAATCGGAAAATGATTGTCAAGGAGAATATGAGGACCACAAAGATGCAGAGGGGTGAGAACATCACTTCCTACCTATGCAAGATTCAAAACCTCTATGATGAGCTTGTTGATGTAGGAGAAAATCCCCTAGATATTGAGCTAGTACGAACAACTCTAAATAGGATTACCAAGGGATGGCAAACTTTCGTTTAGGGAATCACTAGATGAGATAAGTTTCCAGACTGGGAACGTCTATGGAGTGACTTCACTCAGGAGGAGTTGAGGCTTAGTCTCATTAAGGGGGTTACCAGCAACAGTAGTAGGGGCCTAAAAGTTGAGGAGGAGGAAGAAGAGAATGTAGCCCTTGCAGGTAAAGGGAAGGCAAAGAAGGGTCCCAATCAGGGATAAAACTCAAAAGGAGGAGAGAAGAAGAATAAGGACTTGTCAAAGGTCAAGTAATTTGGATGTGGTGAATTTGATCACTAAATCACCCAGTGTCCAAAGATGAAGAAGGACAAGAAGGGGCAACAGACAATAGCTTCGGCAAAGATTGACGATTTGACCTCTAGATTGGAGGAATTCGCATTGATAGCAGTAAAACCTCCAGATGGAGGAGGAATGTGATGCTTCAGATAACTTGTTTGGGCAACGTCCATGGATGAATAGCAAGTAGTTCTAGTATATTCTTCACATGGATCAGTATCATTGCTAGGGGGGGGCCACAGTATTTTCAGTAGCAGGAGGCAAGGAAAGTGCATAGCTAGTTGTAGTCAAATACTTGAGAGGTAGTTGTAGAGCTAGTTGGGTACAATTAGATAATCAGGAGACAATGAAAAGCTAGTTGCAGTCTTGATCTCAAGGGACAATTGTAGATCTAGTTGTAGGGGCACAATAGATTGAGTTTCCAGTTGTAGTCGCAGGAAAATCATGTGATTGGAGGAGGTAGTGTGAATTTCCCAATTACAAATTGCAGGTGCAGTTCTAGCCAAAGCAAGACTCCTTGAGGGAGTTTCCATCTAGGATATATTTCCTAGTTATGTTTCACGGGGAGATCAAGTGAGATATGACTTACCATTACAATAATTGCAGCAGCGGTGCAATAATAGCATAGCAGTGGCAACAGCAGTGTGAGGCGGATCAAAGTATGTGTAGTATCATGGTGGGCATTGATGTTAGGTACCAACATCGTGGAGCAATCCAGCTACAGCATGTTCCCACAGAGTTGTAGGTCACAGATATACTCACGAAGGTTCTAGGGAGAGTGAAGTTCATATATTTTAGAAAACATATGGGTATAGTGGAGAACACCTTCCTTGCTAAGAGGGAGTGTTGGTATTGTTGCATAGTATTGGTACTGTTGTGGAGAACATATGGGTATTGTTGCATAATAAAACAAACCCTCATCTTCTACACCATTTTTCCCTTCAGGGTTTTTTCTGGGGATGTTCAATCCAAAAATATTGGTGTCACTTTATTGTGTGTGTGCATCTATGTCTCAATTCCTATTTTTATTTATGCGGTGTATTTTATTTGTATAAGAATGCATCAGTGATTTAATTTTTATTTGTTGTAAACAAACAAATTGCTAATAGTTAGAAGATGAAATCCAGTTAGTGCATTCGTCGAAATTTCACGGTTTCTTCATAATTCTAGAAAGGATGCTCACAAGATATGAGATATTTGGTTTGGTTGTGGTGAGGTAGATGATACTTCCTACAAGTTGTTTGTACTTCGTTGCATCCTCTATTTCATTCTCTTCCTTCAACATAAGCTTCAAGTTTTGTTCCATTAGAGTGGAGAGAGAGTTGCATTCTGCCATGCCAAATTTGTTCAATAGTTCTCCAATGTACTTTTTCTGGGAAAAGAATATGTATTTTGGATTTTGTTGACTCCAATGCCCAAGTAATAATGAAGATGTCCCAATTCTATCATTTCAAAACCTTTCTTCAAATCTTTCTTCACGAATGTAATATAAGTTTCATTTTTTCCAGTTATTAACAAATCATCTACATATACTACAAGATACACAATCGTTTTGCTAGCCTTTTTGACAAACAAAGTTGCATCATCTAGATTGTAGTGTTTGAAATTTAGCTTCAAAAGATACTCGGTTAGTTTTCCATACCATGCCTGTGGTGCCTATTTTAGACAATAGAAGGATTTGATGAATTTGCATACCTTTTTTTCCTGTCCCTTCACAAGAAAACCTGCATGTTGAGACATAAAAATATTTTCTTTCAAATCATCATTCATGAAAGTTTTCTTCACATCCATTTTATGGAATTTCCATCCTTTATATGTTTCTAAATAGATTATAGTTCAGATGGTCACCCATTCTGTTGTGTGAGCAAAGGTTTCCTCATAGTCAACACCTTATTTTGTGCAAATACTTTTGCCATGAGCCTTGATTTTTGCTTGTCAAGTGAGTTGTATGATTTGTACTTGTTTTTGAAGACCTAGTTGCAACCAATTGGTTCAGTTCCATATGGATGGTACACCAAATTCCAAGTCTCATTTTTTATGAATGCCTCATATTCCTTCTACATTACTTCTTAACATTCATCATGAGAAGCAACTTCTTTGAAGGAAGTGGGTTCAAAGTCAGTAGACAAATTCAGTTCACAATTAAACAAAATATATGTGTCACCACATCACTTGAATTTGCACCTCCATTGTTATATCTAGTAGAATTCTTGGTTCCAGCCTTTTCGATTTCATCAGGTTTGACACTTTCAAGTGTCTTGACCAACCACTTTGGTTTTTTTGGAGAAGGACTAGAAGGATCCTCTAAGGGTGTGACATCATCAATGTTCAACTTCTCAATTCTGCTTATAACATCATCCAAGGTTGATGAGGTTTTTGGAAGTTCTTCATGAGGAAGCATTCGTTATGGTTCTACAGAGGGAGATTCCAAAGATTGACCTAGAATTGGGCTCCCCCCTTCAATGTTTGGATGATATGTCTTCACTAGAGAAATCCTTTCTAGACGATCAAGTTGTCTCTCAACAGAGCCAACACTTTTGGTGGATTCAAGGACTACGACATCTATAGAAAGTATGAATTTCTTATTTTCCTCATCGTAAACGTGATAGGCCTTGGTGGTATCCCAGTACCCCAAGAAAATTCATTTATGACTCCTTGCATCAAGATTCTTTCTTTGTCGTTTTGGAATCAAGGCATAACCAATGGAACCAAAAACCCTAAGGTGCCTAATGGAGGGGAGTGTGGCCATACCACACTTCGTAAGGAGTCTTCTCTTAAATAGCATGTGATGGACATATGTTCTTTACATAGATTGCACATAAAACAACTTCAACCCAGAAAATCAATTTTACATTCTTAAGGAACATCATGGAGGGTATCATATTCAACAATATTTTGTTCGTTCTCTCAGTTACACCATTTTGTTGAGGATTGTATGGAATTGTTGTTTGATGGTGGATCCCATGTTGTCGAAGATAGGAATCAAAGTCATTAATAGTTTATTCTTTTCTATTATCAGTTCAAAGGGTACCAATCTTAATTTGTGCTTCAATTTCAATCCATACATAAAAGATTTTAAATGTTTCAAATGTTTTAGACTTGTCTTTCAACAAATATACCCAACACATTCTGGTGTAATCATCAATAAATGTCATAATGTATTTATTTCCATTTGCAAAAGGTACATGAATAGGACCACACAAATTTGAATGAATCAAACCAAGCTTTCTACATGCTCTAGAATTGGAATCATGGAATGGTTGTTTGTTATGTTTCCAAGAATGCAAGCGTGACATTGCTTTAATTTTCTATGAATTGTTGGAAGACCAGAAACACCATTCTTTTTTATCAAATTAAGACTATCATAATTAATATTTTCAAATATAGCATGCCATAGAATACAAGACATTGTACATTCATTATGCTGAGTGAGAAGAGCGAAATGTTGTGTAGAAGATGTGGATGTCCCCTTTAGCTTTAGCAGGTTGTCTTCTTCGTCTCCAATCATCACGATCTTGTTTTCGGAAGTCTTCCTTATCTCAACATTTCCATCAAAAATAAGAATGGAGTGTCCTTGTTGGTGAATGTGCATAAGGGACATCAGGTTCCTCCACGACTAAAGAAGATAGAGAACATCATATGAGACAAAATCTGAAAGTCTGGGCAGCTCGAGTCTTATTGTACCAATCCATAAAGGCTTGAGACTAGATCTATTAGCAAAGTATACCACGCCATCTATGTTTTCATCGAACTTCTCAAATGCTTCTCTTTGAAATTGCATGTGGTAGGTGGCAGTTGTGTCAAGCATCCACATGTGTCTCCGAGAAGCAGATGCAATGTAAAATGCATCCTCATGCAAACCAATATTACTATGAGCGACAATATAATGAGCTGATTTTGGTGCATTATATTTTGCTTGTTTTGGAGCTTTTCTTTGTATTCTTGTCCTTTTCAGATCTTCTCCCATGGAATTTTGCATGTTTTGGGTTTATGTCCTTTTCTTCCACAATGGACATAATGCAGATCTGGTATCTTTGTCCAATTTCGTCTGCCCACCACCCGCCTTCTTCTGAAGTTCTTTCTCCCACGTCTTCTTTTGTTATTATCTCCTCTAGAAGAATAAGTCTTTCCTTTTTTAACACCACATACAGTTTCCTCAGTGGAATGTGATGCTTGCTTCTTCTTTCCAAAGGATTTTTCTATTTCCGGAACCTTCTCAAGGGAGTCAAATGTCATGTTTTTCATCTGGCCACTTGGCTTGCAAAGATTCAAGGTAGTGAGAGTGTGTAGGATATAGGGCCTCTATGAAAGCTGCGAGAGGCAGATCTATCTCAACTCCGGTGGCATCTATCACATGCATGATAGCTTTGATTTTTTAGACTAGTTCCATGGGGTCATCATCTTTTAGTTCAAGGTTAAAAAGCTTGACAAGTAGTTGAATGAGTTCTAATTTTGAATGAGAAACTTATAAATATTTCATTTTTTAAGCACACCATATGAATATGTCACTAAGACAATTTGTGTGCTTACTTCCTCACTTATTATAGCATTGATGAGGGCAAAAGTTTTATTATCCTTGCTCTTCCAAATGGGAACTTATTTGGTAAATGTAAGCTTGATTGGTCCTTCCTCCTTTGTCTTCACTTCTTATCCAAATTTGTCATCTTTCTTTTTCGTGGCTGCTCCTTCGCAAACTCCATCCCATAGGTCATTAAAAGTGATTGTGCTTTTTATCTTTCGAAGCCACCCTGCGTAGTTTTCTTTGTCAGTTAAAACTACAACAACTATGGAATTCAATGAATGTATTTTGCATAAATAATACTTAAACAACTAAAAGAACTTCCCAAACCTAGTTGAACTCAAACTTATCCGGTAGACCATTCAACTACTCTCTCTAGTTCATTCAAAACACTGAACGGATCAAAAACCTCTAACCCAAAATGCCATGAAAGAGCACTAACCTAAAACATCATGCAATTATCTCTTCCATTTCTTGTCTACAATACTCTTTGTTGACACCTTATCCTCAGCGATTGGGAGAATTGAATGTGAACGGTCATCAAGAAGATGAACTGAACAATCACATTCATGTATATAATAGATAGCTGCCTAATGGAATAAATGAATCAGTTTTTCTGGAGTTACTCCTGGCCTGACATGGTATCAGAGCACAGGTCCCAGGTTCCTTTTTTTGTGCCTTGTAACTCCTCCGTCCACTACCTTCTGCTCTTTGTCCACTGCCTTCTGCTCTCTGTCTCATAATCTGACATCTCTGCCTGAACGCTGGAATGTTGTTTAATGCATGACATTCCTTGTTGTTTAACGCATGGGTTGGTTCGACTATTCCTCTGCCTGAACGCTGCAAAGTTGTTGAACGCCTGAAGGAGAACGCCTAGGATGAACTGTGCTTTAGAGCACTAACGCTGTCATTCAAGGTCGAGAAAGAAGTTAGCACGCTGCCACATCAAGCTACTGAGCATAGCCGCAGTCATGTTTTGTGTATCAGAGGCATCCGATATATGAAACGCTGGCCTAAAACGCTGTTTGACAGGCTCCGTATGAATATACCTGGGTAACTTATATCTGAATCAAGTGATTTATCCCACGCGGAGTATGGTATTTCATATTGATATTTCAGACTCAAAACGAACAGTTGCATTCTACTTTACTTCTTCTACCGTCCAAAGACGAAACTTGTAAAACAAAATTTGTTGGGAGAGTCGTTTCATTCAAGCAGGAAATCTTCTTATGTTTAAGCGGGTAGCACTTAGAGCAAAAGAGCTAAAAATTTTCTGGATTGGTTGTGCGACTCAGGTATTGGCGGGATAGTATTTGAGCTGTGAATTCCAATATGTGTGACCATGGTTGCAGGGTTGAACAGTGGTATATTTGAAGCATTGTTTGACATTGAAACGTTGTTTGACATATTTACGCTGTCTGACATTGAAACGCTGTCTGACATTTCAATTGTATGCTAATTTTCAAGGAAAAGTTGCCGAGATTGAACCTCAAAAGAAAGAGAAGGCGCAGAAGAAATCTGAATGATTCACATTCCATATAAATCCAAATTCTGTATTGAATGGGGCATGCATAGTTTTTTCATTTAAATCATTTGAATGCTACCCTGCTGCATCGTAAAGTTAAAGCACTAAAATGATATGTAATATATAAATATATTACATTTTGAATCATTGAAGTGATATGTATATAATATTTCAATGAAATGTTGATGTTTTTATCAAACATTGGAGGGATTTGAAGAAACATAGTGCATAAAGTATTTTTTTTATCAGTAGAAGTACTTTTTCTATCAGCAGAAGTATTTTTTTGCAGAATGCATTCAATCATCTCTATGATAGGAATAGTTCTCACTAGCAAGGAGAACTATCATGACTGGTCCCGGATGATACAACACACCCTCATCTTCAATGAGTTGTGGAAAGGAGTGTGTCTCGGAGAAGGAGACAGTGACCCAAAAAACCCTACATCAGACAAAGAGCTCGCCATCTGGGAAAACAAGAACAGCAAAGCGTATGCATTAATCGCAGCATCTGTAAATAAGGAGGTGAGTCGCCACATTTCATCATATTCAACT
>APFE031096163.1:42235-55457 GCA_000404065.3 Pinus taeda
CGACATCATGTTGAGGCCAAAACAATCCATCTCTGTCATTGTTCCACAAATGAGCAAATTGCAGACATCTTCACCAAAACGCTTGGAAGAGAAAAGTTTGAAAGATTCAGAACGATGCTTGGACTCACCAACATCTCTTCAGATTAAGGGGAGGAATGTTGACACCTAATCCTCAGCGATTGGGAGAATTGAATGTGAACAATCATCAAGAAGATGAACTGAACGATCACATTCATGTATATAATAGATAGCTGCCTAATGGAATAAATGAATCAGTTTTTCTGGAGTTACTCCTGGCCTGAAACTCTTGGAATATCAAAAAGTCTGCAAATTTCATCAGTTCGGGTAAGTAACAAACATGTCCATCACAGCATTCATGTGGCATCAATTGGTTCATCGAAATCGCATAAATAAGAAACCCCTTAGTAAGCACTTCTCGACAATATGGATCGATCCAAAACTTCTGGTGAGATAGATAGATTCCACAGGGCAAAGATAAAATATATATATATATATATATATATAGTTGCATCGTTTTGTCGCGGATTATGCAACTCGAGCCGGGTGGTTAAGGTTATGTGATAGCTGTCTCGAATTCGTATCGATCCTGGTGGTTCAAGAGATGAACTTTCAACTCAAAGCATGAAGAATTGGATCGGACTTGTAGAATGATTTACAGAATTGTTTTGACTTTACAGCAGAATTTATCGAACAACGTAATGTCTCAAGGCATAATTGGAGTCCTTCCTTCGGAGCCTGCATAACTTCCTGCATCGTGATTCCTAGATACTTCCAAGCTCATCAAAGCAATCCACATGACAACCACCTAAATTTCATTAAACTGCGTACATGCTTAGCTAGCTAGACTGTGTGTCTCCTTAGGCGCCATCGTTCATCTTCTAAGTGCAGTAGAGGGTGACGTTTTTCTTCAAGGTAGCAAAGCTCTTGTAGGGAGGCCACTGTGACAGGGCCAGAAGCTAAGGAGGTATGGAATTTTGTAAGTTTCTGTTCCACCCCCCGCAGCTCCTTTTACAATTTGGCGTGATGAGGCTTTTCGAAAGAGCGAGAAGCCTTCTTGATGGAATGTAAATTTTCCATGAATTGTTCCATTTGTGAATGGTTCTCCTGAGAGAACATATGATTCCAGGAGGAGTGTATAAGTGCACAGTAGTCCTGGTCAAGGAGCCAATAAGGATTGAAATGAAAGGGAATGAAATTATTACTTTCCCTAGGGAAAACATGTTTTTGAGAAGGTTGCTCGAATTCCATAAAGCCTCTGAGATGAGGAATCTATCGAGACATTTGGCCATATCGCCTCCATCGAAATGACTATTGCTCCAAGTAGAGGAAACAATTTAATAGGCTCAATATCTATCAGATTATGCGTTGTCAGTAGATCCCAAAAAAATCGCATTATGGATCCTGTCGTGGAAACGGCCTCCGAACCCCCCTGAGAGTTAAAGTGAAATTAAGATTGTTGCCCAAAATGGTGCATGGATCTGCATGTGCTTAGATCAAATCCTGGAATCCGGTCAGAATAGGGCCCGTAAACATTTGAAACTAAAGTAGATAATTCAAAGTATTTAAAATTAAGTTTCAAAAGAATAGCATAGGGGAGATGGGAGGAAGAAATGGCTTTGCAGTTTGGGCTCCAGCCGGTTATAAGACCTCTTGAGTGTCCATATGCATCTAAATGGTTGAATGACAATCTTTTAGAAATATTGTTATGGTTAGTCTAGCTATGTCCCCGAAGCACATAGTTTCCTCGATGAGAATGATATCTGGACTCTGTCTAAGATTATGTTTTTTAGAGTAGGAAATTTCTGGGGGAACACCCAACTCTTGCATTGAATGAGACAATTTTCATCATGGCATATTAGAGATGGGAACATATTTTTCCTTCAATACCATTGATATGAATTTTCACAATGGGACTACCAAGGTCTAGATATTTTTGAACAATAGGTTTTCCCATCATGATATTAGCATTTTCCTACCAATTGGATCTTTTTAATATCTTTTCTTTTTCTTCTTGGTTTTTTAATGCATATATCCTTAATAGTTTTTGCAAATATTGGTATTTCCCATATAGCTTGTAATAAAGGAATTTTAATGCAAATATTCTTAAGTTCATATAGCATATCATAATCTGTTAAAACAAGTTGCCCTTCTATTCCTTTATCAATTTGGAGTCTTTCAGGAAGAGTGGATCTTCAAAGAAACAAAAGGTTGTTCTTCAAGAGGAACTGTAGGAGCTTGCTTTATTTTCTCATCCTTCAATGATTTAGGAACATATTCCTTTAGAGGAATATTTTCTTAATCAAAATTTGCATCTTTCTCATTAACTCCATCCTCTTTAGATTTTTGGATGGTGGTTGTTGGTGACTTCTTTTGTAAAACCCTACAAGAGCTACATTGAACATCATTTAGACCTAATGAGTTAATTGTACACGCTTGAAAATTTTGTACTTTGATATTGTAAATAGTTTGTTGATTTTTATTGTTTGGAATTGGAAGTGGTTTAGTACGTAGTTGATTGGGTTTTTGAGGAAATGGTAATGAAAGTTGTTGATTGGATTTTGAAATTGAGAAGGATGAGTTGGTTGAGGAGGATAATAGTGTGGTGGAAAAGAAGGATATGGTTGTTGGAATTGAGGATATTTTCCGTAAGGATTTTTCCAACCATGTGCCCAAGATGGATTTTGAAATTGTGGAAGCCAAGGTTGCCATGGCATGGGTGTAGTCCAATCGTTCTATGGTTGTGCATATGATTGAGTATTGAAACCTTGAGTCATATTTGATTGTTGATTTTTCCATGGTATTTTAGCAATAAAACAAAGAGATTCAGTTTGTCTTGTTCCAACTTCATCTTAAAAAACAACTTAAAGACTAGGTATTGAAGGGAATTCCTTCATGTTATGATTTTCATGACATATTACACAAATTTCTATACTATCAAGGGGTCATTCTCTTAAGGTGTGGTTCTTCCTACACTTGGGACAGAAAATAGATAATGCAGCATTCTCAACTTTTTGCTTGTTTTGTATCTTAAGGGTATCTAGTCGTTAACTAAGACTCCCTATGATATTTGTTTTGAAATTATCAAGCAAATTGCCTATTTCAACTCTACTTACTGTTCCAATTGCAGATTTATTAATTCTGGATATCACAGAATCTCTTGGATTTTTGTCAGTTCTAGCCTTACCCCTTGAAATATGTTTACACAAATCACAGATTTCTCCAAATGAACATTGTGAAACGTCTCCCTTGCCCATTGAATTAAGAAGATTAATACATTCATCTCTGATGGATTTTAATAAAATAGGTTTTAGTGTTTCATCATCCAAATTATACATCTTAGCCATTTTTATGTTGTAAGCAAATCTTTCAACTAGATCTTCAAGGCTTTCATCATCTTTTTGTATCATCTTAAAGACTTCATATTTAAGGCTATGGGGCATATAATAATCCTTATATTTTCTAAGAACATATTTTTCATTTCTTCCCATGTTCTAATTATACGTGTTCCTAATCCCATAAACCATTTAAGTGTTCCATCTTTAAGAGTTGCTAGTAATAATTTCATTTTTTTAAGATCAAGTAAATTGTCATAAGTTCTACACAAAGCCTCCAACTCAAAAAGAAATGTTTCAGGGTCCTCATTTCTCAAACCATGGAAATTAGGAAGGATAGAGGGTGAGATGTTCTTCATTGTGGTTGTGGTATCTTCATAAAATATGGGAAATCCATAAGGATCTGGCTCTCCCCTACCACCTCCACCACCTTGACCTCCTCCTCCTCCTTTATTTCCTCCTCTGCCTCTTCCACCTCCAATCCTGAGTTCACCATTTACATTATGCACTTCTCCTTCCCCTTCCCCTGCCATTGTAGATTCTTCATAGCTAATATAAGGTTATATAATAGAATTGTCTAGCTCTTATTTTGGTTCCTCTACTAATGGTATGTTATAATAAGTTCCTTCTTCTTCTTCACTAGGAACCTCTAGTTCTTGTCCAATAAGTTGTTTTCATGTTGAAGACAGGAAAATTACTACTTATGTGGAGATGTAGGCTCTTCAACTACAACTTGGGTAGAGGAAGTTGGTGATCTTTTGGTTGGGTTTCAAATCTATGTGCCTCAGGAAGTCTATGTCTACCTGTCAATGATGGGATGTGAGTATGAGTGGATGGTGTGGCACTACGAGGTCTAGCGGGGATGAGTGGTGATGTTGGAATTGAACTTCTACCTCTACTTACAAATCTACCCCTAGAATCCCTTTCTCTATGCATAAATGATTTTTACAATGCTTTAATTATGCATCTAAAAAGTTGAATGTACCTAAAATGATATGCAAATAAGAAATAGAATCCTATATACACCTCCCCGACAGCGACGCCAAAGTGTTGGGTAATTTAATTGTTCTTAAATTACTTCATGAATTGTCAACCAAGGTTTGTGTACTTGTGAGATGAATGTGCACTATATATGCTAGGATTCTTTCAGTGGATTGATTTTTTCTAAGGATGAAATCACCCTAATAAAAGACAAAACAATTATGCGTTTTAGAGAATAATTACGAACATGTTCATTCAATTTAAAGTTATATCAAATCCTAATTAACCAAATTGAAATTCACTATCTTGCAGAAATTGAAAATCTATCTAAATTGCATAATTCAAACTTACTTCTAATGGCATGAAAGGTAATGCTAGAAACCCAATTTCAAGAAGAAGAAAAAAATAAAAATAAAAATAAAATAAAAATCTAGTTCTATTTTACAAAATTGAAAACATTCTACACTATCTTGCAGAAAGGAAATTATACACTTGATTGCAGTAAGGAAATTCTATGTTAATTGCATGAAGGATAAATGGCAATAAAAAGGATCTAATTCCTACTTGCAGAAATTAAAACTTATAACTTTAGAATGATAACTTGTGTCTGCATTTAACCCCTTAAGAGTATTTCATCATCATTTAAGAAATTGAATTAAGCTATGAAACATTTAAGTGTTGAAAAGAAGATGCAGTCAAGAATGAGAACTTTTTTTAATGTTTTCCTGTTTATGAGTACTCTGCAATCAAAATGAAAATTATAAAAAGATGTAGCTATGATGAAACAAATTCGTAAAAGAAACCACAGTGCTATGGGCAAGTCAAAAATGAAAAACAAAACTATAAATAAAACATCATAGCCCAACAGGGGGCCCTCCCGTGAGTGCAAGTCAACTATCAATCACAAGATCTCTCACGTACACTTTAAAAACAGAGTAATTATATTAAGTTGGAACAGAGTATCACCGATATTCACAATAAAACAATTATAAACTTAATATTCAAACTTGTTTTTCAGGTCTCGGCCAACAACCTTTATACAAACTTCATAAAATAATTTTTAAGAGTTTTAATCCGACATGAAATGAGCTAAATTGACATCTATGAAAATAGATTCACTTTGAAACTCAATCTCTTTATGACTTGCTACTGAAATAGAAAGTCATAGAAGATTCATCTCGAACCATATTGTAACAACTAAACAAATCTTCAACACGCTTGCTTGATGTCGCCTGACTCCTCTACTGCCTTTACTTGACCGCTACATGTTATTCTCAAAGTTTGACTCTAAATTTGACTTTTATATTTCTCAAATCCTCGTAGATTTCCAAGTCATGATGATAGGTGGTTATCCATCTGGTGAACATTTGTCATCTCCAAGTAGTCTTCAACCTTTTATTAAAGTGTTGCAATCTGTCTAACCATGAATACTATTGCGGAAACCAACATTAGTTGCATAATGTTTATGATTTTTTCATTGTAAGAATGTTTTCTTTATAATTCATTAAGAAATGGAGATTCTAATTATGGATGATAATTACCTTTTTTAAGAGTTTAACTTGACCATGAGCATGCTCATATTGCTATAAAATGGTGACAAAAAAGTGAAATGAGATGTTAAAAGGATAGTTTAAAAGAAACAATTACATACTTTAACACTACCACTCACTGCAACCTCTATCTAGTGCTCCATATGTTTCCATTGCCCATTCTCATCATTATAGAAAGAAGTCATATAACAAGGTCACTATCATGCCAAGCACTGACATTAAAGGAATGTCATCATTACCATCAAGGTCATAAATCAAAAAAGGGGTTTTGGGGTCTTAAAAGGCAATTTTATTTTCAAGTTAAAAAACCCTCAAAGGGGCTTTTCCCTCCAATATATATGGATTTCAAAAATCAACCTCCCTCTAAAATAGGAAATCGTTGCGTCTCTTAGGAGCCCCTGCAAAGTCTATAAAAAGGCAATTGATCTATCCTCCAATATATGCACTTCAATGCAAAATCTCTTGTGAGAAAGCTTTGAAATTCTCGGCCCTTTTAGGAGGATTTCTAAATCAAATGAAGAAGGGTAGGCCTTATTGGTTCTAAGTTTTTTTTGGCTCTTGGGATTCATTGATTATCTCATCCCTCTAGAGCATTAAACTCTAATCAAATGTTTATCTCTACAAGCTAGTGAAAATTGCATTTTGTTTGTTACAAGTCTACTAGGTCTCTCAGCCTTGTTCTGAAGAGGACCGAGCTCTGAAGGATTCGTTGGATTTAATGAAATATCTTGTTGCCTCATTCTCTACATTCCTTTTCACCATCAAAAAGAGGAATTATAAACAAGGTTGAGGTCTATTGAATAGTATAAGTTGTAGCCAATTCTGAAGTTTGCATTATATATTCCATCTCTGCAGTCATTCAGAACAAGACTCCTATATGATTCGAGTAGCTTAATATTGAAATGCCTAGCTTATAGATCATGGTTTTCTATAGTTGAATGCACATTAAATTGAGTTAATATCAATCACGCTTATCCTAGTGGTTGTTGGAAAATTTTGGCCTATTAATGTGATGCTACATGTGGTTTTATACCCTCTATGAAGAATGGCATGTCTTCATTGAAGTTTTTGTATGTGTCGTGAGGGATTGAAGCAACATTAGAAGCATATAAACTCGGCTTGTATCCTAGACCTTTTCAATGGATTTATATTCTGAAGTCTACTCTTGAAGCTCCATTCAAAGCTGAAGTATTCTCTCTAATTGACAAGAAGTTGTAGCCTTGCACACAAATTTGAAAGCATTGATTGCAAGTAATGTCAATAAGGTTCAGAAACACTCATTGATCAATCTTCAAGGTATGCTAGATTGTTCAAAAACTTTAGCCCGTGCACATGCTAAAGAAATTTTGAAGTTTTCTTATAACATGAAAATTCATCCTATCTGGAAGCATATGGAATAATGTTGAGCAAGGGTTTTTGTCAAAAGGGATTACAAAAGTATTATCATCATTATTTCATCCTTCAACAATATTGTTTCTCTTATCTGGCGACTATAATGAATGTCATTAACACCAAGGGTATTTGAGTTGAATAGATCAGAGATATCCTTTTATAGTCACTAAGTTTGGAATAAGTAATTTAGTTGCAGTAAGATCTAGAAATTAGAGTTTATTGAGTAAAATTGTTTATGAAACTACAGTCGAGAATCTTGATGTCATTTAATCACAGCTGTCAGATTACTCGCAATAGTAAGAATCAAGTACAATAGTATTGAACACTTGTGTTATGTTATCAAAGGTATTGTTTCAAAATATCTCAAGGCATCAAAATTAAGGTCTACAATAGTAAGGGTTTCCATCATCTTGCAGCCATATTCTCAAGGAATTCCATCTTCCAGCAAGAAAAGAATTTATTTCAACAAGCCTCATTGAATCATCTTCAACATTACAATCCCCAATAAGGGAATCATTTAACAAGGTACTATTGCTTACACTTGACTAGTAATACATATTACAACAACCTCGAAGGAAGAATCATTTGGTTCATATCTTGTAAGGGTTTTTCTGTCACTATTGCAATAAGGTTTCCTAATGAAAGGGTTTTGAAGGATATCATTGTTGGGTATTTTAGTATTCATTGTAAGTGGGTAATTGTCCCTAGTATGGGAGCCCACAAATATTTTGCAGAAATATACTCACTGTAAGTGGGTCATTATCCCTGGTACGGGAGCCCTCAATATTTTCAAATTCATTATCATTTTCAGGGTGGTTGGGTGGTGTTAGGAAGGTGGTTGAAGTCACCTTCAAGTTGGAGTGTGAAAACATTTCAAGGTGGTAGGCTGGTTCTAGGGAAAGTTGGATCTTGCTAGGGTGTTGGAGCATCCTTTCAGCAACAGTTGATAAACCTGGGCATTGGAGCATCCTTCGAGTTCGAGCTGGAAAATTGAACATTTTTCTAGAGTGCTATGGAGTTGGGGATTCTCTTTTCAGTTGGAGCTGAAGCATTTGATGTACTCACAAAATTATTAGAAAAATGTTCAATGGTTTTTGTCCTAGAGGGGTTTCCACCTAAAAATTATGTTGTCTATTGTCTATTGTTTGTTTATGCTTTGATTTGATGTTGAATGTTAATTAATGATCTGAAAGATTAATAAGTAACTAATTGATAAGAAATATTGAGTCACCCTCCTCTCAGTATTTTCAACAAACCCACATTGTCATAAATTATTGTCAGGAGTACAAGCATCACTGCCAAGTGTCACTGTCGAAAATCTCTGCCATATACCACTGTCCATACATCATATCCATGAATCACTATTATGTTGTAGTCAAGTCATAAATTATTGTTTCATATTGTAGCACCAATGACTTAATTACTTGACCTCACAATGCTCTGCTACAGCATAAGTAACACATATACAACCATGCAACAAGTCCATTTCCCTAGCATGTCATCACTGTCATATGTCAAGGTTATTGTCAAATTTCTAGGTTATGGATCATTGTCAAATTAACATATAGAACATTTTCACATATGAAGATCAATGTCATCACAGTCAAATAAATATTGGCACAGTCATCATCATAGTGGGTCTCTGTCATATACCAACTATCATGTAGATCTTAGTTATATGTCATACAAGTCATTGTCACATATCACTGTTAGGCATCTTTTTCATTTGTTGTATCAAGGTCATAATGTTAAGGTTATTGCAATAGTCATATTAAGGTTATTGCATCCATGTTATTGATACATCAATCGTTACTACCAATGAAAGTATATCATATAGATTATTATCACTATCTCATTGTCTATTATGGTCACAAATCATTGTCAAATACTTTTACAAAAAGGATCACTCTCAATCATGTCAAGAAATTTGTTTACTCCACTGATCATTAGAGCTTCCTTAGCTCCTCAAATTTACTTCTTAGTCACTTCAGCCACAAGTATATTATCACATTTGAAACCCTTACTGCAAGCAAAGATGATAAGGTACTCTTGTTTTAGATCCCACTTCATGTGTTGATGTTATCATGAGTATTTAACAAACCATCCTCCCCAGATCAAGAGAAATTTATCAATGTTGTCATTATGATGAATATAGGATTGCATGTATCAAGTTGTCTTGACTTCTCTTCGGAAAGCACATGTATTCTAATGATTCCAGCGAATTCAAGATTTTAGGATAGTGAGGCAAAACAAGCCATTGTTAGAATAATCAATGAATTTTCTATGTTTTCATATGGTCAAAAAATCACTGCTACAAAACAATTTATGATATGTGGATCTCTACATACAGCTGGAAGCGCTCTTCAAAAATTGTCCTTGAGATAAAAACTTGAAAGCCACATTTAGATTTTACATTACTTAGTGAAACCCTTCACCAATGAGGATAGCATCTAATTATGAATATATCAACTCACATTACAAGTGGTTGTAGTGATTAGGTATTCATAACATTATCAATGGATAACAAGGTTATCAACACAGTTTATGGATGCGACAATGAGTTGTCCAAGAGGCTACAGAAATGCGTCAAGCCACAGAGATAGAAGTTGTAGAAAAAGGTTTGTAATAGACTACAGATGCCATTAGTATAATCCTGAAATTTACCCCATAAGCTAGGGTTGAAATTCCTCCATAAATTGTCTTAGAACGTGTCTTAAAAGAGCGAACAAATCTTGTCAACGAACTGCTTCATAACACACTTCAAAAGTGATGACAATTTAATGCGAGTGTTAGGTCCCTATAATACTAGTGGTTCCCCCATTACTATTGTCATTGTAGCCTTTATTGTTATTGGTGTGCCCCTATTGTCCCCATATTGTTATTATTGTGCCCCGTAGAAGCCCACTATTGTTATTGTTGTGCTCTTATATTATTATTGTTATGTTGGGTTTGATTATATTGTGACCCCTTAGACTCCTATATAGAGAAAGGAGGTTTTGTCATTTGTATCACCCACGAATTGTTCATTTTTGTAATGCAAAGGAGGTTACCCCCTCGAAGAGGCTGATTTTGAAGGCGTTGATCTATATTTTCTTCTATTTTGTGAGCTAGTTGCATAACATTTGGTATCAGAGCTTTGGATTCTAGGGTTTCACTGCTCCAAACAGGACACCGTGGAATTTTCGCTATAACTTTCTTTCTGAGACGTTTCAGAAGCTAAAAAGAAAAACCCATTTGAAACGAAATATCTCTAAACCTCAAGTACCAATTTTAGATCTTGTCTCACTATATTTTCGGAAATATGATCCAAGGAAGTTAAGGTTTTTGTAGGATCCCGAATTATATCGCAAACAAGTGACCTGGGGAAAATCGTCATAACTTTCTTTCTGAGCATCAGATTGAAATTTCGTCAAAAGTGAAAGAGAGAGGATGGCCTTTAGTTTTTTTTGTATTGGTTTTAGGTCCTAAGATCGAAACAGTGAGACGTGGCACTTAGTACAAATTCTCTCTATTGAACCAATCTATAATCAGGTAATTGTGGGAGATTTGGCATAACTCTTTCTTGGAGAATCCAATCTTGATCAGACTTGCGAGGTTGGAAAGAGGACTCAGAGGGCTACCATAGGACATAATTTCAGACCTTGGAGTTCCAAAATTACAGATATACAACAAATTCAACATCGACCTCCCACAAAGTGAAAAAAGGTGTGTAGTTTTTTCTTAAATTTTGCATAAGTTAGGTTTGAAAAATTAGTTTGAAAGAATTCAAAGGGCATAGTGAAGCATTATTATCATTAATTGATGCCCCGAAGAAAGAAAATAGAAACAGTTAGTAAGCAACCTGAAAGTTCTAGCATGACTCAGGAAGAAGAAGAAGAAATGCAACATGATATATCAAAATTACAAGATCAAGTGCAACAAAATTCATTCTCACAAAAAGTAACAGAAGCTAACATGGAGAGTTTAAAGAAAGGTGTGGAAGCTAAGATGGATGGTATAGAAGAAAAACTTAAAGGCAACATGGAAGATTTGAAGACAAATTTGACAAATTTGCTACAAGAAATGTTTACTAATGGTGAAAGGGTAGTAAAGGAAACTCATGAGTAGAAAAAAAAATGTTAATCATGATTTCATAGACTCTAACAATGGATTGAAGACCCACCATGTTCCAATAATCAATATGAGGAAGTTTGATGGCAAGGATCTCATAACATGGATACTACAAATGGAGAAATATTTCGATCTTCATAATGTGAAAAACACACAAAAGGTACGCATTGCAACTTTACATTTGGAACCAAATCAGTTTGTATGGTATCCATGGCTTTACTCTCGTAAACAAATTGGCACTTCGGCAATTTTTAAGGAAGAAATGATAGCACATTATGAGAATACAAAAAGCAACACTTTTTTAGCCAATTGGTAAATCTTAAACAAAAGGGTTCAATGATGGAGCACATTGAGGACTTCCAAAAATTGAATATAACGGTAAAAGATATTCCAAAGGAGCATAGGATTGATGTGTTCATAGGGACTTTAAAGGATAACATCCAACATGAGGTTCGCCTTTGGGAACCTAATTCATAGAGAAGGCATTCAAATTGGAAAGAAAAAGTATGGCCACAAGGAAGCCTACGACTCACAACTATAAAGATGGAAGTGTTGTTGCCCCTAACCTTCCACAACTTACAAGGTTGACACCACAACAATTGGAAGAAAAAAGAGAAAAATGGTTTTGTTATAGTTGTGATAGAAAATACACTAAAGGCCATAAGTGTGTTGAGAAGAAATTATTTTACATAGATTGTGAAGAGGAGGAAGAAGAGGAACAAGAAACATCAAAAGAAGAGGATATACACCAGGAAGGAACCCTAGAAAAAGAAGAAATGAATTCACTCATATCTGGTAATGCATTGGCCGGACTTACCACTCCTCAAACTATCAAGATAGAAGGACATATTAAGAAGAAAAAGGTAATAATGTTGATTGATTCGAGAAGTACCCATATTTTTATTCATTGTAAGATAGCTAAGGAATTGAATTGTTTCCTATATCTAGCACCAGAGTGTCAAGTGATGGTTGCAAGTAGAGGAACCATAAATTGCTCTGGAAAGTGTCATAATATCAATTTATCCATGGGAGAATATGTATTGAATAGCCCAATGCTTTCCATTCCAATGGGTGGTGCTGATATTGTACTAGGAGTCCAATGGCTACAATCTTTGGGTATAATAGCTTTTAATTTTCAAGAACTTTTCATGAAATTTTCTTCGGAGGAAAGGAAGTTGAATTAAGGGATATCACAGGGAAACCAAGAAATATGATCATCTCTAACGGAATGACAAAGACTCTAAAGAAATAACAACGAAGGGTAATTGCACAATTATGTTCGCTAAGGGTTCCCACATCGAAATCATTTACTTCTCTAGATCTTCGAAAAGTCTTGGACAATCATTCCAAGGTAATTGAGACTCCCAAAGGCCTCCCACCTATTCATGATCATGATCATGCTATTCATTTGATTCCAGGAACTGTTCCTCCAAACATATGGCCTTACAGATATCCTATGCCCACAAGAGTGAAATTGAACGTATGGTTGCGGAAATGATAGAGGTCGATATAATTCAACCTGGTCAAAACTCTTTCTCTACTCCAGTAGTACTAGTGCACAACAAGGATGGGTCATGTCACGTGTCTGGATTATAGAGAGCTCAACAAGCTCACTATTAAAGATAAATTTCCCATTCCTGTCATTGATGAATTATTGGATGAATTGCATGGATCGATTTACTTCACCAAGTTGGATCTTCGTTTAGGATCACCAAATCAGAATGAAGACTGAAGACATTTCGAAAACAACATTTAGAACTCATGAGGGTTATTATGAATTTTTGGTCATGCCTTTTGGCCTTACCAATGCACCTTCTACATTTCAAGGTTTGATGA
>APFE031096163.1:55477-98923 GCA_000404065.3 Pinus taeda
TAGAAAATTTGTGTTAGTATTTTTTGATGACATACTAATCTATAGCAAGTCTTGGAAGGATCATGTTCAACATGTTGATAGGGTGCTCAAACTATTGGAGGAGAAACAATTATATGCAAAAACCTCCAAATGATTCATTGGAGTACAAGAGGTAGAATATCTGGGTCATATTGTATCTCATGAAGGTGTGAAGGTAGACCCTAGCAAAATTAAATCCATTAAGGAATGGAAAATCCCCACATACATAAAGCATCTACGAGGATTTCTTGGGTTGAAAAGGTAGTATTGCAAGTTTGTTAAGAATTATGGGCAAATAGCAGCACCTCTAACAACATTATTGAAGAAATATGCATTTTCATGGACTCCATAAGCAATGAAGGCCTTTGAACATCTTAAAGAATCAATGTGCCAAGCACCGGCCTTAGCTACGTTGAACTTCACAAAAACCTTTATTGTGGAAAGTGATGCCTCAGGAAATGGAATTGGTGTTGTTTTAATGCAAGAAGAAAGACCCATTGCTTTCGAATGTCGTCCAATCAAAGGAAAATATTTACACAAAGCTATTTATGAGAAAGAAATGTTGGAAATACTACATTCACTTAAGAAATGGTGACCCTGCCTAATGGGAAGACACTTCAAGGTAAAAACGGAACATGATAGTCTTAAATACTTTTTAGAACAAATATTATCTTCAGAAGAGCAACAAAAATGGGTTACAAAGATGTTGGGTTATGACTTTGACATCATATACAAAAAAGGGAAGCAAAATGTTTTGGCAGATGCACTCTCAAGAAAGGATGAGGATGTGGACGCATTGTTTTGTGCCATTTCTATTATCCAACCAGATTGGATAAACGAAGCAAGGGATGAATGGAAGAATGACGAAGAAGTGTGGGCACTCATTCAAAAGTTACAACAAGATCCTAGAACATATGATACATTTAGTTGGAAAAATGATTCGCTATGGTAAGAATTCCCAACTCAAACAAAAGATTCTTATGGAATTGCACACCTCTCCCTTAGGAGGGCACTTGGAATTTTTTAAAACTTACCATAGGATTAAGAATGCTTTTTTTTGGATGGCCTTAAATAGCATATGCAAAAGTTTGTGGCAAAATGTTTGGCTTTCCAACAAAATAAAGTTGAAACAATTAAGACACCGGGTCTATTACAACCTTTATCCATTCCAAGCCAACGTTGGGAGGAGGTTTCAATGGATTTTATCACAGGTTTACCCAAGTCTGAGGGAAAGAGTGTCATCATGGTGGTAGTTGACAGAGTTACCAAGTATGCACACTTTTGTGCATTATCACATCCATTTAAAGCCAGTACAGTTTCTACTACATTTATGGAAACAATTCAAAAGCTACATGGAAACCCAAAGATTATTGTAAGTGACAGAGATCCCATTTTCACGGGAAATTTTTGAACAGAATTATTTTCTTGTCTTGGTACTCAGTTAGCTCATAGCTCATCTTATCATCCTCGATCTGATGGGAAAACTGAGATAATAAACAAATGTTTGGAAGGATATCTTTGTTGCTTTGTATATGATGAACAGACACATTGGGTCAAGTGGTTGTCTGTGGTTGAATGGTAGTATAACACTTTCTTCCATACTGCAACAAAAATGACCCCATTTATGGCACTTTATGGATATCATTCACCGTCCACCACATCATATTTAGAGAAAATTATAAGGTTCAAGAAGTGGAAGATCACATCAAACATCAACAACAAGTTCTCCAACTCTTAAAGGATAACCTCACTTTGGCACATAACATAATGAAACAATAGGAAGATCAACATCGCATTGAAAGAAGTTTTGATGTAGGTGACTAGGTATTCCTACGGCTACAACAATATAAACAAATGTCCCTCAAGCAAGCTAAGAAGGATAATAAATTATCACCAAAGTATTATGGTCTATACAAGGTGTTGCAAAAAATTAGTACTATGGCATACAAATTGGAGCTTCTTGCAGCTTCCCGAGTGCACCAAGTTTTCCATGTTTCATGCTTAAAGAATGTTATAGGTGACAAAATCCCAGTTCAAACAATGTTGCCAGAACTTGACAAGGAAGGAAAAATCATATTGGAACCTGAAGTAGTCACAGAAACAAGAACTCCACAGCGACGAAATTGATCAATTTTGAAGTATCTCATCAAGTGGAAGAACTTACCTGCTGAAGGTTCCACATGGAAGGGTGCGAATTTTATACA
This sequence comes from Pinus taeda, assembly GCA_000404065.3. Lineage (NCBI taxonomy): Eukaryota > Viridiplantae > Streptophyta > Pinopsida > Pinales > Pinaceae > Pinus > Pinus taeda. The sequence goes on from APFE031096163.1 coordinate 57,700, forward strand.
GAAGCATCCATAACTACTCAAGCGTTGACGACAACACTTTCTTGAAGGAGAGAGGCATGTTAGGTCCCTATAATACTAGTGATTCCCCCATTACTATTGTCATTGTAGCCCTTATTGTTATTGTTGTGCCCCTATTGTCCCCATATTGTTATTATTGTGCCCCATAGAAGCCCACTATTGTTATTGTTGTGCCCTTATATTATTATTGTTATTTCGGATTTGATTATATTGTGACCCCTTAGACTCCTATATAGAGAAAGGAGGTTTTGTCATTTGTATCATCTAAGAATTGTTCCTTTGTGTAATATAAAGGAGGTTTCCCCCTCGAAGAGACTGATTTTGAAGGCATTGATCTATCTTTTATTCTATTTTGTGAGCTAGTTGCTTAACAGTGAGTACATCATTACACAATGTATCCATCCTTGTGCAAGCCTCCTAGATATTATTACAATGCCCTTAAGGCATCAAGTGTTAAATAGTATGAATTCTTTCAGCACTAGTATATCTCAGGATTATGTCTAGGTCTCAATACCTTGATCTCATCACAATGAATACCCACATGGGGTTTCAGGAATCAACTTAGTCTTAGGAAGAGATAGTTCTAGGTCTCAGTTTAAATAGTTTTAGATCTTAACCTCAAGGCATACATTGAGCATTGTTGGAAAAACAAGGTATTTGTAGTTTAATGTTGATTCTCCTTACTTGATAATTACTTGTGGTATTAGTTGGCATTTTATTATTTTGTTTTACTTCTTCCTCAAGCAATTATCAAAAACATGAAGATCACAAAACATAGAACACAAGATATAGGCTCGACATTAGAGCAAAACCCTACAACTGGGGAAAACCCAAACAATCCTCTTCTTATAGAATCAAATTAAAATGAGACCTCCAAGACCCAAAGCCCAAGTCCAAGACATCCTCAAGCCCCAAGTCATTCCTCCATATGATCTCTTCCAAACAGGTCAAAGTCTTCCAAAGTCAAAGAAGGTCGAACTTTGCCAAATCTGCCTCTATAAAAATCTCGACCCTGCAACTTCAGGTTTGCAATTCATCCCTGCAACTTCAATTCACAAAGAAATCCATAATAAGCTCACACATGTGGACATAAAATATACTCTTTCAAACCTTCTTCCTCGCTTTGACTTTTCCTTCTTCTTCTTGACTTTTTCGCTCTTCCTTCTTCTTGTTCTTCTTGTTGATCAAACTTATGAAGTGTGTCCTTTAATAGGTCAAAGTATCTGGCTATATATACACCTTTCAAGAGGTCAAATAGGCCTCTTCTAGGTTGACTTTCACTGGAAGGACCAACTTGGTCATGCAAGTCTAAATTTACTTTATAGATTAAAAAATAATTCTTATTTCTTGATACAAATTGCCCAAAAGTGTCTTTTACATATGATAATAATTCTTTTGACTCGTGAAAAACCCTAGGAGCATGAAATGCATGCTTGACCTAAATGACCATTAAATGGAGCATGAAACCCATGCTTTGAAAAACAATATTTTTTTCTTCTTTTGCTTGATAGATAAAATATACATAATGAAATAAGTACAAAAACAATTATGAAGGCCGAACCTAGTTACTTTTCCAACAAGCACAGGACTAGCCATATATATGATCGAACTCTTTGAAACTTAAATGAAATAAGACTTAGTTGCTTCAAACTCTTGGATGGAATGCTTCTTCAAAACACCTGCAAGACAATTAACCCAACAAATCCCAAAATCGTATCCCAGAAAAATCATAAATCATAAGCCCAACAAATCATATAGAAGAATCGCTTAACTAATCTTTAAGGCCGCAACAACACCAAATAAGAAAATGTGAGCTCTTTTCCCTAGTGCCGCAGACAAATTTCAAAGAGATGGATTCCCTGCTTGCATTTTGGAGAGAAAAGAAGTTTGTTTATATAGATTTGAAGGGCGTTCATAAAAGACAGCCAACTAGAGGTTTGGAGAGAGAAAAAAATTTAATTTTGAAAATAATGGAGCCAAAAATCCCCTTTGATAAGGTCGACTTTCAATTGGGAGTAATTTGAATTTCTAAATTGAAATTCTATGTCACAAACCTTGATACCTTCAATAAAATTTTAATAAAAAAATTTATGCCCTCGACCAGATCTCTTAGCCAAATAAATATTTAAAAATGACCCTTTGAATTTTTATTTTTGCCAGCTACTAATAATTTTCCATGTCATCAATTGTTTGGAGCTTTCAATCACAAACCACATCCTTCTTGTCACCAATAATTTGATGTCACATCAGCATATTATTGAAACTACCACATCATCACCCTTTGGGGGGGTTGACTGTTGGTAGGGTGCACAATCTTTGGCTGAACATATCTCTCAAATCGAGAACTAGCCCATGAGACGCTCCACATATCAACAGAATCAACATAATGAGTAGAATACATTGGTGGGGGTTTTCAAGACAAAATCAGTGATTTGTATCATAAAAATATCCAACAAGTGTGGGGTATGATCATTGTCTAGGGAAACCAAACCCTAGAGCTAGGGTTTCATCATTGCATCCTCTCATCCATGACTAGCAACATACCAAGGACACCAATGATGACCACCTGCACATGTTACACCTGCTTTAACATCAATGACAACATACTCAACATACATCCATGACATAGTGTAGATGAGAGCAATAAGGATCAAATACATCTCCACTAATGAATAGACAGTTGATGTTCTCATGAAGCCATTACCGAGAAAAAATTTCATGTACTTCGTAGACAATATGGGACTCTTGGAGATTACCCCTCGTTGAGAGGGAGTGATGATATATCTGCAACACAAATGGACATTATCCTGATAGGGAGAATGGGTCCAAGAGACCCAGAGTGCTCAATAGGTACGGTTGAGTGAGTGTCTCTTGGAGGTGGACATTGATCACACACCAGGAATGGAGTGAGATCTTGGACCTTGATCACACACCAAGAGTGGTGGAGTGAGGTCTTGGACCCTGATCACACACCAAGAATGGAGTGAGATCCTTCATCATCTAGACACTGATCACACACTAAAAGGGCGGAGTGAGGTTGTGGACCTTGATCACACATTGGATAGGGTGGAGTGAGGTCCTTTTAGAATCTAGACCTAATCACCAATCAGGAAGGTGTTGAGGGAGGTCTAGGCCCAGAGTACTCCCCAGGAAGGGTGAGTGAGTGCTTGTTAGTTGAGGGTCTTAGCATTTTTGCTTTAGAGAGAGGCATTGGGATTCGAGGACTAGTCACTCTAGAGGAGTGAGTCCTAACATGTTGATGACATTGCCATGGTTTTGGTACCACCCCGAATATGGGCACTTGCAGATGCTAATGATAGATGATGATGGATAACCTTTTTCTTTAGAAAAATTTGTCAATTTGAGAACACCTATGACGGTTATTATGAATACATCTCTAGTTAAGAGGGACTGTGGAAATGGTAACTATGGTTTGTCTTCATAATGTATATTTGGTTAGTTGATATATTTGTATTTATCATTGTAAAGCATATTTCTAAATGCTAGCGTCAAAGGAGATTTTACTTTGAGTCAAAGACCCATTGCGACCTTTTAAAGATGAAAATTTGACTTTTTGAAATGTGATTTTTGGCTCCAAAAGTGACAAGTTAGCTTCCCTCCAAGTCAAGTCATCCCTGGCCAAGAGACACACCCATTTGGCTAAGACAAACTACTATATAAGGCAGGACAACCTCCTCCACTTGAGCATTCGCATTCTCTCACACAATACAGTGTCTAGGCAAACAAGTGAAGGACAAGAAGGTTGAATAGTACGAATTCTCTTTATCTTCTCTCTCTTGCAACCCGCACGTGTGGATTGGTTATTTTCTCTGTGCTTCGCATTTTTCCAGGCATTTTGTTGCATGGGGCCGAAATTTCTTAGTAAATGGGCAACTACTGCAAGGCTGAAATTTCTAGGGCAACTAGATATTGCAAGAGGGCCGAAATTTTGGGTCATACAGACTAAGCAAGTTGTTAGATCTAATTAGGTGACTTGACTTGGAGGGGAAGACCAGGTTTGACCATAGGTCTAAGTGTGTCTCTCATTGAACAAGAATAATTTATCTATTGAAAAAGGTTGTTGGGATTTTCCCCTTGGTGGGTTTTCCCATGGTAAATGTTGTCTTCTTTTGTGTATTGTGATATATATTGTTCTATTGTTCTTTACAGTTGAATTTCTGAAGTATAATTGTTGAATGATGTATTGGAATAAGTTAAAATAAGATCTACATCAAAAGTAATTATCATAATTTTAAAAATAATGTGCTAACCCTCATTGCATTATGAAAATCAACATCATACTCTTTTATTCTCTCCGCCATCTTTTTATTTTCTCCATTGACTTTATGAATGTATGTAGCACATATTTCTCAATTTCTACAACATTGGAATCAAAACTTCTAGTGATTTCAATATCAAGCATTTGTGTTGGAGAGGGGGTTAGAGAGAGACCCAAAAAAATAAGGCAAAGCAATATTTATTTAAAAAATTTAGCATGTAATGTTTGGAGTTGACCTTTTATGAATTTTGAGAAAATAAATATGGTAAATTAGGAAGAAAAAAAAACACCAATGATTTAACTCAAACACCCCTAATGAACTCACATACACATTCAAACACATGGAGAGAAAAAAACTTCGAATTTGACAAACATTGCATTGATGGTGATGTCGATTCTCGTAGTAAAGAGAAACAATAGGACATTAACATACTTGGTTTGCAAAAAGTATATAATGAGAAACACAACCAATAAGATGTAGACAAGTGAAGGCATATTTTTTCATCTCAACCAAATGGTCTACAGAGGGGCAAAACAAAGGCCAAACAAAGCAACAACAAAGACTCACACATTGAAACTCCACAAATTTGTTAGGACAAAAGATAGATAGTGAAGTTTATGGACAACAACAAAAATGAAGGATAAAGGCCCAAGCAAGTTACAAAAGATCCACCCAATAAAAAGTGTAATCATCAACATGTTGAACCTAGAAATCTAGCAATAGACACAACTTGTAAGGAGATTTAGAATAGCAAGCACACCAAAATTTCGAGTTAAATCATGAAGTCAATGTAAATTATAAAAGAGAGGGTATCATGCACAAAGGGCACATAACCAAGATAAGTTGATTGTGAATAAAGATTAGTGCAACAAGATTCAAACACACAGTCAAATTCATATAACTATTTAAATATTAGAAGGTAAATAGCAACACATAAATGGCATAAACAAGCACGAGGATTTTTGTATTTGTTTCATATTTGCATCCTAATACATCATGTGGCAACAAAAATAGAGACAATGTGAAATGTTAAAAATTGGTCAATGTGAAATGTTACTACCTTGCACAATAAATATGGCCACAAACGCCTAGAGCTCATAAAAAGTAGCCAACAAGTTTATTTATTTTAAACACAAAAGTTCTAAATACCTAGAAAGTTCAAACTACTATATATGTCCAAGGACGCTCTCTAACCAATGACCCTCTCTAGAAAGAAATGCTTGATCTCCCCAAAAACCTAAAAACAATGGAAGATACATAGATAAATATAGTGGATACGCATTACATTTACTTTCAAGTAAGCTTTCCTTTTTAGAAATTAAATCTTTTCTTTATATAAACCCAAAAAAATCAACAAATGTAGGTAAAAAAAATTAATGTTTAAAAATAAACAAACAAGAGGAAAATCTATGTCAAGCCAAAATTAATATTTGAAATAAACAAGAGGGAAAAAAACTAAAACTATGTTGAGTTGTATCTATTGCTCATAAAAATATAGTTATAAAAGAACTGGTTTGTTATCCAAATGATGAGACTATATATTTAGACCTTCTAATCAATTACTATGAAATTAAATTATAAAGTAAACAAAATGCTTATACCAACAAACATAAGGAAAGGAGTTTATTATTAATTGGTTCTTATTAGGCAAGCCCGGGATAGAGAGATGCTCATTGCTCAATAAAGGAGTTTACTATTAATTGGTTCTTATTAGGCAAGCCCTGGGTAGAGAGATGCTCATTGCTCAATATTGACAATTGTCTAGGTAAGTTCAACCTTGAACATGAGCATCGTGGCAACCTAATAAACATCAATTAGTCATGGAAGTGTCATAGTGGTTTCATTTAAGAATAGCATGTGCACATAACTTACCTAGCAAGCATTACAACAAATAGTCAATGTACCTCTAAGGATCAAGGTGGACCCATATGTGGCCTTCACTTCACCATTTTTGTAGTAATCTTGTATTACACCTTTGTAAAATAGTAAATTGTAAAAACTTTAACTATTATATTTGATAAGATAAAATCTATAAAATGTTATTCTACATCAAAGATAACCTTTGGAGAAATAACATCCCTTCTTTGACCTAGCAAGCATTACAACAAATAATCTATATACCTCTGAGGATCGAGGTGGACCCATATGTGGCCTTTACTTCAACATATTTATAGTAATGTAGTATTACATCTTTGTAAAATATTTAATTTTAAAGACTTAAGCTATTATATTATATTATATTTGATAAGATAAAATTTATGCAATGTTATTCTATGTCAAAGAAGAAATAACATCCCTATTAAATTGTAAAAACTAAAGCTATTATATTATATTTGATAAGATAAAAAATGTTGAAATGTTATTCTATGTCAAAGCAGACCTTTGGAGAAATTACATCCCTTCTTTGATCTTCGAAGAAATAACCTCCCTTTAATAATTATGTGTGTGCCACTTTATACGCCAATAGCCTGCAACGCAATGTTAAATGTTGCAGTTAAGGGTCCAATGCTCTTCTTTGATCTTCGAAGAAATAACCTCCCTTTAATAATTATGTGTGCAATCACTTTATATGCCAATACCCTCCGACGCAATGTTAGATATTGTAGTTAAAGGTCAGGTGCTTAAAGCACTATACTATTATAAATTATAATGAGACATCATATTATTATAAATTATAATGAACATCATGTGAAGCTGAGTGAGATGATTGTGGTGTCACATGAAATATATATTTAATTCTCTCTATCGTCATCTTAATGAATACATATATTTTAAACTTTAGTGTGATAGAGAAATCATCACAGAAATTTAGGACCACAAATTTAAAATTTTACGAAAAAACTAATACATACATATATCTTAAACTTCTAGTGTAGTAAAGAAATTTTCAACAAAATTTTGGACTACGAGTTTAAAATTTTGCAAGAATATTAATATATTAGATTGCAGTGTAATAAAAAAGTTTAAAATTTTGTGAAGAAACTAATATATAAAATTGCAGTGTAATAAACCATAACATTATTAATGAAAATATTTAATAAACCATTCTTATGTGTTTTGGAATTGTACCTGCAACACAAAAACCCTCCTGCCTTAATAGCATACATGTACCAAAAATAAAATTATATACTGAGAAAAATTTAGAAAAAATTTTGACCATATGCTCTGAAACTGTATAAGCAAACAAAAATAACTTTTACGGTCTAATACACTTAATTATGGGAATGTGCGTGCCTGAACACTCAAAAGTAGCCCTTATTTAAATCTCGGGAAAGTGGTTATCACAGATGGCATTCTACCATATTGATAGGAAAGAACCAAAATATTATTTTGTTGGTTCAAGCAGTGAATTGTTTATTAAACAAGCTGAAGATTGTTTATGGGAACGTGCATGCCCGAACACTCAAAAAAGTGGCACTTATTTAAATCTTGGAAAAGTGTTTATCAAAGATGGCATTCTACCATATTGATAAGAACTAAAATATAAAACCCATTTAATTATTTTGTTAGTTCAAACAGTGAATTTGAAAATAATTGTGTATCATTGTTCTCACTAATGTTTTCATACAAATCTTCCAAAATTTTAAATATATATTTAAAAAATCAAAAAAATATTGAGAATATTTTGAGCAGGATTCTAAAATTTTGGAGGGAAACAAAAGAAACATTTCTGCTATGCATTGAATGCAAACTTAATCCACTATTTTGCGACAACATGTTTGCTAAAACATTCAACAAATTCGAGTTTATTCATCATATGGCATTCTGGCAAACGATAAAGAATTGAAATATAAAACTGATGAGGAACCAAACTATCAAACTATTTTGTAATTTGAGAATAAGAACTATCATTATTCTCACTAATATCTCTATGCATACAAGTTTCCTTTAATTTTTGAAAAAAGAACTCAGCAAAGACGGCATTCTAGCAAACTGAAAAGGAACTAAAATATAAAAATATTTTGTTGATTAAGCAATTAATTTGAGAAAAATATCGAACATTGTCCTCACTAGCATATACATGCACTTTAAAGTTTGGAAAACCACTCTGCAAATACGGAATTCTAGCAAAACTGACAAGGAATTAAAACATAAACTATTTTGTTGATCGGTCTCTCGAGCTCGGTCAGAGGCTGCATTTTGTCTATTATGTCTATAAGACTTTTTGTCCATACTCGGGCAGCTCCCATGAGGAGTGTTTTGTCCGCGAACTTGTAATTATGTCTACTCAGGTTTGTAGAATCTTCAGAACCAATTAGTACAGAACCTCTCAGACTGTATTTTTGCACATGGTCAGGCTTTCAGTCCAGCTTACCATTGGATTGTCAGGATGTATGCTTTGATGTTTTGAAGAAATAATATAATTCAGCCTTACTTACAAAAAAATAATAATGTCAATTTGAAATGAAATGAAATGATATTTTAAGGTCCACAAAACTAAAAATAGTCTATAAGACCATTAGTTCCCTGCTTTTCGCTTTTTGCAATTCAATCCTTTTCTGATTCAAATTGATGATGAGCTGGCCCAACTTTCCAACAATCCCCTCACTAAAAAGACAATGCCAAGAAACTGATGCTAACATGTTCTCATAACTTTCTCTAATGTCTTTGAATGCATCACATTCCGCTTTTCGCTTTTTGCAATTCAATCATTTTCCGATGCAAATTGATGATGCGCTGGCCCAACCTTCCAACAATCCCCTCGCTAAAAAGACAATGCCAAGACACTGATGCTAACATGTTCTCATAACTTTCTCTGATGTCTTTAAATGCATCACATTCCAAAATGAAATGTTTTTCCGATACCACAACCCCAGACGTACAAAATGCACACACCCGTTCTTCCCAAGCTTCTTTAGGCCTTTTCCACCCTCTTGTTTCACACCGAAGTTGATGTAATTTGGTCCTTCATTGAGCAATAAAAACCTTTGCCCTCCACAAAATGTTAGCTCCAATGAACTCTTTTTGTTGTAAATCACACGTAGAGTTAAATTCCTCAATGTAATATTTCTTCTTTCTACCCAACTCTTTTCCCTATACTTTTTTACGAAACTTCTCCATAACAAAATCATTTAGCTCCTTGTTATTTGTGAGACAGGTATTGAGGTAGATATTCCATTTTTGCATCCATGTGTAGTTTTGTTTCATCCATGTTTTATTTCTTTCACTCATGTCGTCATTGAAAACAATATTAGGCCATCTACCTAATCTCATTTGCTCAATTCTTTTTAGATATCTTATGAGCCGCACAATAGCAATTGTTTTAATGGGAGTTGCTCCTGTTTCACTCAACATTATCTTGTAAGGTACTGAACTTTTTATTTTGAACTTGTTCATGATCAAGCATTTTTGGATTTTCTCAATTTGTTTCCATTTTGAGACGCGAGTGATGCTAACCCATAATTCACACACATATAGCATCATTGAACAAACTAGGAGTCCAAAAAACACTTTAGTCTTTTTCCAATCCCATAACTCTACCTCTCTACATCTGTTTTGAAGAGCATATAATGCTTTCCACCCTCCTAAAATTCTCTTCTTTCTGCAGTCCTCCCAATTGAATTTGTTGTTGAAATCAATCCCAAGGTACTTGTACCCATTTACTTCTTCAAGAATGTTGTCTTCAAAGAAAAAAGTACGATGGCTCTGCTTCCTTTTATTAGAAAAAATCATTATTTTGGTCTTGTTAGTATTAACTTGCATCCCCACTGCTCTACAAAAATGCTCAAGGGCATATAAGTGCATTTGCAATCCATGGGTCGATTTAGAAATCAATACAATATCATCAGCATATAAAGAAACTTTATCACAAACTCCCCCAACCAAACACCATCCCCACCTTGTAGATTTAACCACTCTTCCAATTTATCAATATATAGACCAAAAAAAGTAGGGATAGAGGGCAACCTTGCTTGACTCTAATGTCACTTCTAAAGCTTTCTGAAATACCTGTTGAGGTTCTAATTTTGACTTTCACTTCTTCATAAGTCTATGGACAACAGCTCTATAATGCACATGAATTTCAAGTTCTTCCATTCTATGCCACAACTTATCCCTAGGGACTATGTCAAATTGCTTTTTGTAGTCAAGAAAGCAGCAAAATACTTATTCTTTGTGCTCCCAAACCTTTTCAACAATGTGTTTCAAGGTGATGCCAAGATCCACTATAGAATGTTTCAGTCTAAAACCCACTTGTCCTCTTGCCCTCTTTTCTTTTACTTATGCCCACTTACTAATTTTGTCTTCTACCATGCTACCAAAAAGCTTTGCAAACAAAGAATTGATCACAATTGTTCTATAGTTGGATGGATTATTAATGTCTTCACTTTTAAAAAGGGGTATTGCTAGGCTAGTTGTCCAGTGTCTTGGAAATCCTTGCTTAATGATGTTGTTGAATATTTCCATGATGTGCGTGTTGGAAATAACACTGAGGGGGGGGTGAATCAATATTATCAAATCAATATAACTTTTTAATTTTCATACTCAGATTCATATACGCTACTTCAGTTAAGGAAAATTGCGTGTATACGCAACTGTGTGTAATGCAACAAGCGTATATCCAGTGAACTTATGATTCAGTTAATTGATCCTTTAATGAGTGCATCAGAACATTATTAACCATATGAACAGTAAACAAGAACAGTAAAACAGAACAGATCATCACACATAAGCAACACACATGAACACCATGATATAAGGTGGAAACCCAATGTGGGTGAAAACCACCTAGTGCAATTCGTCTCTATCTTCTTTCAATTAGAAACTTCCTTTTACAATGATTATGGGCTGGTGCAGTCTTATTCCAGTACGCAGGCTTCTACCTGCAGAAGGGTACAACCTTCTCCCGTTCTCTAGACTCTCCTGGAAGGGAGCTACAACCCCCTTAGCTCTTGTACTAGCTGATGTACTAGTACGTAGGTGCTGGCCTACAGAAGGCTACAACCTTCTCTTTTCTTTCAGGGACCACGTTTCATAAATTTTCAAACTGGATCCATAGATACAAACAATCACCACTGCAATAAAATCATCAACTATACTTGCATCATCAATCTCTGAATCACCCAATACTGAATCACTGAAATCCTGTTATCAAAACACATTTACCAGAACACATACCAGAGCCCAGAACTCTGCAACAACACTATTAGAACCAACAACAACCTGAAATATCAAATCTCATACTGTATAAGCTACTTGACTGTGTCAAACCGGCATGTATACGCTCTTTCACCAGAGAGAACTCGTGTACAGATCTAAAGATAAATACTTATACCTTCGCTGCAATTTCCAACTTTATCAACCGCATAGGAGCCTCCTTGATTCAGATCGAGCCAAGCATCACAAACCCATAACCAGTATATTAGATCTCACTCTTCATCAGATAGTCACCACACTTGCACACCCTTGGCCTAATGATCTTCTCCTTATATAGGTTTAGGCTTCTCTCAATACCATGGTCCAAAACCATGTAGACCCAATACCTTGGACCCAATACCACGAACCAATACCAAAATACCATGGACCAAATACCACGGACCAAAACTTAGATTTCCAACATGTACGTGCTTTTCCTTTTGTGAACCTGCATATGTACGTATATGCTCCTTTTGTTCTTCTCACCCGCGTGTATACGCACTTTTATCAAGGTTAACCTGCATATACCTCTCTCTTGACCTGCTATACTAAGATTTGTCCTCTGGTTGATTTGCCACTAAGGACAACACTTGTATCATACCTCTGAGTGAGTTGCCATCAAGAACAACACCTATATCATAATGCCAACAGTGCGGTGCAAGAGCATTCATTCCCCATTTTAGATACTATGCTTGAAGTTCAACCAAGTCCTTTGTCTTTCCTGTTTTCAGCGTCTTAATTTCATTCTCACATCCTATAATGTGAAAAGATTTGAATTTGTGTTGATCCTTGGGGGACTCCGCCTCAGATTCTTTCTCATAGAATTGCCTTGCATATTCAAACCATTAATTGGTTGTAATATTATTTTCAATTTGCTTCTTTCTTGGTTGTAGTTCCTGCCAAAAAAAGCTTTGGATTATTCTTGCTTAAATATATTAACTCCTCTCCTTGTTCGCATGAACTCATCTTTTTTCCTTTTTAGTATATGCTTATATAACTTTACATTTATTTTCTCCTTTCCTGCGTTTTTCAAGGTTCTCCTTCCCATTTTGCATTCCTCATCAAACCAAGCATTTACAGGAAAACAATTTGATTCTGATTTCCTATTTTTTGCTCTTTTGCACTTCTCAAGTGCACTTTGAGTTATATTTGTTAACTCATCACTGTTGAAGCTTTTGAAACCAGTTTTCTCCTTCCGAACTAATCTCTCTAACATTGTCTTGAGGATAGTACAATTTTCTTATGTTATAAGAATTTTGCCCCTAGATAGTGATTGCCGAGAGCATTTGGTTTTCCTCCTATACTGTCTTTCTTCTAACTATGATAACCTTATATAAATTGGGTTATGGTCTGATTTTAAGTCCCAAATATGCTCTCCAGTACTAACTTCGTCTATCTTTTCTATCAAGCTTTGTGAGCACGTCACATAGTTAACGACACTTGCCCCATTGTATGTGTTGCAAGTGAATTTCCCAAACCTTTTCCATCTATCTAGACCAGTGCAAATAATTAAGTTGAAAGCCCTGCACAGTGTAAGAAACTCCTTTCCAAAATGATTGCTAACTTTGTCATCTTCTGAACACCTCACCCATTGAAGATTCTCCTCTTCAGTGAACCAAATAGGATTATTATCCTCTTTGCAGCAAAGAATGCTAGTTTGATTATTTGTTGTTCTAGCATTGAAATCTCCCACTAAAAAAACTTCTCCCTGCTGAAAGTACACGGCAATATCTTGTTTTAAAGCTACATACAGATCCTTGTAGTCAAGCCCCTTATTTTTGTAAGTTTTTGAGACTTGAGAGGCAAAATAGCATGTTGCAATTCTTATGTGCTTATCATTCTCTAATATTTTCAACCATAAATATTGTTTATTAACATCTTCTTTAATTAATTGAATGTTACAACCTTCTTTTTCTTTCACTAAAACTAGTATTCCCCCATACCCTTTGCCATTTTCTGCTACCTTGTTCCAAACTGCCAACTTCAAATAATCGTTAAACATAGGAGTTGTGCAACCATCATGTTCATGAGTTTCCATTAGACAAATTATGTCTCTATCTTCCGCAATAAGCCCTAAACCCAGGTCCCCTCCTCCAAGGGTAACCTCTACAATTCCAACAAACTAAACTTATGTAGACCTGGGTAGGATTTGACTACTACGCAGTTTGGCACATAAGACTCAAATTTGAGTCTTCACCCATTTTCGTCCATGTTGCTCTTGTTGTTTTCGTCCCTATTATTGAATTCTTTGTTTTTTCTTTACTGCCAGTTTGCTGCCCTGTTTTGCCCAGAGGCCCAAACACTGCAATAATGTACCATTGTACAACCATGCCTTTTTCCCTTCATTTCTTGTTGTTCTAATTTTCTCCACTTCATCATTTCTCTTTTATTTTTTGGTTAAATCTTCATTGAGGAAGAAGTGTGAGTCTTTCAAGAGTTTATTTTTGCCCAAAAACTGGTGTTTGTCTTGTGCGCTTTCCATGGTGACTTTTATGGGTCGAGGCCTTTCTTCACATATCCTCCCAACCCTTCTTGCTTGGCAAATTTGCCCTTTCCAATGTAGTTTCTCTTTCAGAAAATCTCTTGTCAAATTGAGAGTACTTTCATTCTTCCCATAATCTCTTATTCCCATGATAATAAAGTTTGTTTTCTTGTCCTGTCTTTCTTTGTGTTCTATTTTATGTGTTCTACGAGCACTTGCATCTTCTTCTTCCTCTGCCCTTATGTAACCATTAGCGTCTTCAACTCTAGCTTTGATTTCTTTTGGACTATCTTTCCCACTGTTCCTTTTTGCATTCTCTTTGAAAATGTCTGTTTGTTGAGATACTTGTGTATCTACCTGAGTTTGTTTGGCAATTATCACATCCCTATTTGTTGTTATTAATCCTTTCACGCTTTGCCATGCTATCTTCATGCTTTGCCATTCTTGTTTTCCTGTCTCTAGAATCTCTTGTAACATTGTTACCTGTTCTTTTAAAATTATATTGTCTTCCATTAGACATCGATTTGCACCTGTGATCTCTAAAATTTTGCGGTCCCTTTCTTGTTCCCTGGCTTCCAAAATCTCCAGCGTTGTCCTGCCCTTCATCAGTGCTTAGACACATAGATCTGATGACCAAGTAAGAGGTGTAAATGTGGGATTGTAAATGATTGATTCTTCTTTATTTTTGTTTCTCTTATTTATTTTCATTCTCTGGATCAGTTTTCTTCTCATTTTTCCCCATTTAAGGCGAGCAAGCCTATGCCTTAAATGCCCTCATATTTACCCAAATCCACTTTCCTGATTTGTCTGTTGAAGCAATTTTGACTTGACCCAAATTATTTGTTTCCACAAAATCTGAGATTTCCTTGCTCTTTACACGTTGGCTATTCTAAGCGTTTTCCATGTTCTTGGCAGACACCGCCTCTTGGTTATGTGATAATGATATTGCTGCATTTATGCAACGCCCCTCCACCAAGTACGAATCCTTCTCTTTCTCTGCCATTGGACAGGCTGCTGATTTTGTTGGATGGGATTCCGTTCCTCATGCTTTCCTTCTCTGAGTCTTCTCAATCAAAGTTCTTAAGAATAGTAACTATCTTTGTCTTCGCGAGTATTTCTATGCATACAAGTTTCCTGGAGTTTATGTAGACTATATTTAAATAATTTAATGACCAATGTGGATGATCATGAATGAAAGCATTTTGGTGGTTGCAAGTTATGAATCAGGTACGCACCTTTCACAATACCCCATTGATTAAAAGAAATATTTCCATAATATCACAGATTAAACTTATGCATCATCACAGAATGGATAACAGAGCCATAAATTATGTAGCTTATATTTAAACAATTTAATGACCAATGTGGATGATCATGAATGAGAGCACTTTGGTGGGTGCAAGTTATAAATCAGGTACCGCACCTTTCACAATAGCCCATTGATTAAAAGAAATATTTTCATAATATCTCAAATTAAACTTATGCCTAATCACTGAATGGATAACAGGGCCATAAACTAGCACACCAGTTTGCACTGATACACCACAGCATCAATAATGGAAAAGCTGGATGCGCCTAACTACTGCACATTCTGTGATTGTTTGTATGAGATAAAATTCCTCATATCTCAATCATCTTTATGAATACATGTACCCAAAAATTCTAATATAACAGGAAAACATCTAAAGAATTCTTTTACCAGACTCTAAAATTGTACAGGGAATTGAAAATAGCTTTTTGTGGTGTAATACACTGCATGTTAATGCATATTAAACAATCTAAAATCCACTTTTTTATAAAAATGTGCACGCCAAAACACTCGACAAAGCGATTTTTATTTAATATGTATATTTAAATCTTCGGTAAACAGTTAGTAAACATGGGATTGTAGCATATTGATAAGAAGCAACTAAAATATAAAACCCATTTGATTATTTTGTTGGTTGAAACAATCAACTTGAAAATAATCAGGTATCATTGTATCACTTTTATCATCAATATGGATGAGCACAAATAGGAGCATTCGTGCAGGTGAAAGTTGAGAGTCAGATATACACGATGCACTATACCTCATTGATTAAAAGGAATAATCATGTAATCAACTTAAACTAAACTAATGGCTCATCACAACCAAGCAGGTGCAAGTTAGGAATGCTCCCACAATCATGTCAAATTTAAACTAATGGCTCATCACATCCCAGCAGGGTGGATAACAGGCTCATAAATTGATTATTTGTATAAAGACTATGAGTAGTTAAAACAGTTCAGCTAAGCCTACTCACACTTTATCTAATGGCCTTAACAAGCACACTACAAAAATAGACTGCTTATACAATTGGCACAGCATGTGCCAAATATCCAAGTACTCTTTAAGATTTGGGTTTCTCAATGGAAAACACCAGTTTTCTAATCACTGTAGAGAATACTATATAGTAAATACAAATATTACGTTTTGTAATCATTATAGATTGCTTGTACGATTAGCAGGGCACTTGCCTATCCAAGTAATCTTTAAGATTTAGGTTTCTCAATGGAAAACACCAGTTTTGTAATCAACGGAGAAAAGTCACAATATAATAAATATAAATAATACATTCTGTAATCATTAGAGTTAAATACTACATAGTTACAGGGCGTTATGTTACAATTTATTGGTTTTGAATTCAACATTTATCTGGAAACGCGTGCCAATTTGTAACCCTTAATTTATATTCAATATATTGTAATTAATGACAAGCTTGAATGTATTTCATAAATTGTACGACTGACGGTTCTCTCACTGATTTCAATGATGTTTTGTCGTGTACCAGTGGAATTAACCATTTTAACAGAAGAGTGTGCATTAGAATGTTTACTTGTACATTAGAAGTTTTGATTAGAACACATTTAAATGCCTCGTATGCATTTAAAGTCAAGGTAACATTCATTTCTAAAATCTTTCCTCGAAGGCCCAATAGAGTTCATGTAAGATAAATGCTGTTATATTGGTTCTCCTGGTCAAAAGGAAAACATTCAATAGAAATGGAGAACCAAAAAGTGAATCATAATTGACAACATAGGATAGTTTGCAACATAGCATCAAAACAAAAGGCTACAACTGGAGAAACATTTGTTGCAACATAAAACCCAATCTTGAATCATGCAGTAAGTGAACTAAGAGAACAAAAAGCTTCAACACCTTCAAAAACCAAAGCAACGTTTTCTTACAATGATTATCTAACTAAAAAAAGCTATAATTGGAAATTGTGTTTCCCTTGCAAACAAAGATATCTCCTTTGTAATACCAATAACACGAATTATGAAATAATTAACACATTTTCGGAAAAAATCATCTAAACAATATGATAAGCTTACAGTCTTATTCACCTGTAGAAATATCTATGTTTAATCAATCATTGGCCCAAAATATATTATGACCAACTTAACAGGAACTGGCTCCACTCAGACCTCGATGCATATTCAGGAGATTACAACAGAAGCTCAGATACCATATATTACAATATTGTACAGCATTGGTTTGTTTTCTTGGCTTGCTTGTAAAACAGCTGTTTCATGTACAATTAAAAAAAAGTCTCAGATCTTAGTACTAAACAACTTTGCAATTCAAACTGAATGCAGTGCAGAAAAATATAAAAATGGCACATGAAAAAAATCTTGTTTTCTTGATGATCATGAACAACTTTTAAAGGTTTACTGGTCTACAAGTTAAATACCTGGGAGGCCATGCTCAGATCAGAGCTCTTCTCCACTAGAGAGTCCAGTCTTTCCCCTCTTGCAAGCACACTGTCAATAGTCTTATGCTGCACCATAAACATCCACAATTTCAGATACATTTTTAAAAACATTTCTTGGAAACCAAACATAATTTGGATAGAAGTGCATGTGATTGTCTTTTAAAGAGTCTAAAAAGTTAAGCTTTAACCAGCAGCACAAAAATTAAATTAACAATGGCGCCAAATTCACTGCAAAATACAACACTTCCCTCTGTGAAATAGAACAAATGCAAGCCAGACAATCAATGTTTTCTGAACTTTTGATGGGACCTGTTACCACTCAAGCAAGCAGGGGACCTAAATGCTAGGTCAATGGCAAATGCTAGGTCAATGGCAACAAATGGAGACAGCCACTGTCACCTCAGCTAAGGCTCCCTTCTATTTACGGACTTTCACCAATGGAAGGAGACCCGGCATATCATGGAGTCACCGATAAAGGACAAGTCAATGAAATGATGTGGAGCGACCCAAACAATCCCTTTCCCGGAAGAGTTAGAAGGATAAGGCTTGTTCGCTTTCTAAGCAAGTACAACGTCTTCTAGAGAAAGGAAAGGAGGATTCAAGGGTTAGGTTTATGGGATATGACTTATTAAGGAACTTCTCAATCCCTAAAATCCTTATTGTAATCAATATCCCGGATGGTTCTTGAATAATTGTTTTTTCAAAGGAATGAGACCACACAGGACCAAGTGGACCCAGTCTAGGATAGGGGGAATGAGTATAGCAACCAATGATATTCTTACCCTAGACAAGGTGGGGGCAAGGATCAAAGAAAGAATTTTCACTTGAGAGTGTTGATTTGATCCTAAGGTACTAGCCTTGGGGACGCTAAGGCAAGGTTTGATCTTGGAGCTAGGGCTTGCCTTTTCTCCCAACTCCACCGTCAAAATGGCATCAAAATTGGAGGAGACCTTGACGAAACACTAGTGCAGGAGACCTTAGGAGACTGAACTTTTTGGAGGGCTAGCTTGTTGGGAAATTGATGCCCTCGGTGCCCCAACTTGGCTACACCTAGAAAAAAGTGAAAGAATGTGATTTTTGGTGACCACCTTTTGGTAGGTCAGTGCCTTAGTCTTTGGGAGAATGGAGTCAATGATGAATATGAGTAGGATTTCTTGATTCCCAATCGAGGAGGCCTCAAGACCACTTCGCTAGCCTTCTAGGTCAAGGAGAAGCAATCTTGCAACTTTTATATTTCAATGTGCAAAGGAAATGGCTTATCAAGGTCAAATTTTTTGATATAATTACCCCTAGGAGATTTCGTTCATATTACATGGCCCATACATTGACAGATGCTATAATAGAGACAAAATTCTACAATTTTAAGCAGTAAATGCATGTAGCAATTAGCCTGGAACAGTGAAAATCCCAGTCCAATGTATATGACAAAGTAAAACAAGAATAACATTAAAAAACATGTACTTACATGTAACAGAATATATCCAACCATTCACAATTGATAAGAGAGAAGCTCCAAGAGAAGATAGACCAATATCCACACATCAAAATTCATCCATAAAGCTCCAATTCATCCTCTAGAAAAAGTGCGAAATCCTCACAAGAGAGAAAAGATCCAATCCAAAGTGATGATGAGCAAATGAGCTCATCTCAGTTGTATTTATACACAACTTGGGAGTTTGAATTAGCCTCCTTTGCCTACATAATCCCCAAAAATAAAATAATGTTCTAATAATTCAACTTTTGGTGACAAGCCCACCAAACTAGCTCATAAATGAAAAAATAAGCCTCTCAAGAGGTCTAATAGTAATTTATGCATGTCGTAGGGCCCTCTAAGAGACCTAATGAGGTCCATGGGTGCCATGATGAAGAGTAGGACCCTCAAAATTAGTGGACAAGGGGTTGGCCCCTTGTAATAACTTGTGGTGCTCCAAATGACATGTGGGTCACATAAGTGTCCACATGGTTCTCCAGACAAATCGAAAATGCCTGTAGATCGCCTGCAAGGGCTAGGATGATGGTGTAGGTGATGGTCCTAGATCATCTGCCACGTGAATAGTGCAAATCTGGGACTCGCCAGGCATGATTGTTAAATTATGGTATGTTTTATGCTTAGAGCAGTTTACTTCTTTTCTTCTTATTAGCCACAGATAGAACATTAAACGATCAACAGAAAACAAGCCAAGACAAGAGACACAAGATGTGGCGGCTAGCTAGGGACAAACCCCAATGCGGGGAAACCCTGTGATCAAATCTTATTTTATCTTCAATAGAGAGAAATAGTACAAAATCAAAATTCTGTAATTTTATATCAGCAGCAACAAACCCTAGATCAGCAAAGTCAAACTTGGTCAAACGAGTTGAAATTGACCTCCAATATGCTTGGTCAATTTCTGGTCAACTAGCCCTCGAACAGCTTGAAGAAACAACCCTTGAACAGCCCCAAAAACACAGTCAAATTGTTGTTGACTGAAGTCAACCTGTTGCCAAAAATAGGGCAATCAACGTTGGTCAAACATATGGACGGATTGCCTCGATTTTTGTGCCAAAATATGCGGCCTACTTAGCAGAGGCAGCCACACCAAAACCACACCCTTGATGAGTCAACACTTGGTCAACGCAAGTCAAAGAGACCTTCAGCAGCGTTTGCGTCCTCCTTTCAGCGTCCTCCTTGCCCATGCATCCTCCTCCTTCCCACGTGTGAGCTGCTCCTTGTATAACCCAAAGCTAAGGAGAGAGAGGGAAGAATGAGTGAGATGATATGATGAGAAAATGAATCAACATCTCTTGTATTTATATGATTCACTGGGCATGTGTGCCACACATTTAATTGTTGGCCAACCTTGACAATTTGTCAAGTAAATACAAATAAATTCATATCTCCATAAATACTTGTCAGAATCGGATGATCTTTCGATCAATCCTACACCTCTCGACAAGAGGAATCTAGGAGAAATATCAACTACCATAAATGAGGTGACCCACATGGAGTTTGGCCCTAGTTGCCAATTTTAACAATGATGGATCAGGTGCATCTTCCTAGTCCAATAAGTGAACAACGAGCAATCTCTGAATGGTTGTGGGGATCCATGGAGTGCTCTCTACTACTGTGGAGGCCCATGTTTCTCAATGCACACCTACATATGCCAATGTAGCCCTCAAGAGGATTAGGACCCCATATAGGGAGACCAAACCCAAAATGGAGACCATCTGCAATCCTGCATGGACTTCATAATGGCCTACCCTTGTATAATGGGCTTCGGAATGTGCCAATGTCTCCAAAACTCCAAATAGGGTTAACCAATAATCCTATTAGGTGGTTTCTACTTCTAAAGCGGATAATATAGTCAAGGTACATCCTTCAAAAGGTGGTGGCATATGACAGATAGGTGAATGAAGTAGGCAATGAGAAGGGACAGCCTCGGGTCACATGATGGGGTACAAGGGTAGCTAATAAAAGAGAGGCCCACACTTGGGTTTGTAATGTATAGGAGGGAGAAATCATGGTACATGAGGTGCCCCGACCTTGATTTTTCCACCCTTCTTTATATGTCTTTTGTCTTTTTATGATTTTCTTTGATTAACTACTTGGGGCTCAAGGGGTAAGAGCATGATGTATAAGATATAGCAATGAATACCCCCTTTTAAAGTGGGGCGGTTCATGCCACCAAGGGTTGGGACAATCATGGGTTCCTATATGATGAAGGAGGTTCATATAACATATAAGAACCAAGGTGATGGCCATGATAATGGGGTAAGCTCATGTATAGGGTTTTGCCCACATGCTAAATGTGTTTGTCCCAACCATCGTTTGCATTTTGTACTACATTTTCCTGTTGAATGTTACCATACTTGTTTTTATCTTTCTTTTCACTGCATCAACCTCCGGGCTTCATTCCAGGCCATGACCCAAGGTGTGGGCAAGGGGAAGGGGCATGCTAACCCTATGTGGACCCACTAGAGAAATGTGGACCCAGGTGGAAGAAATGATGAATGGGGTAATAATGAATGGAAAGAAGGTAATATAAGTGGATAAGGGAGCGGGACCATGCAACCAAAATCGAGGTTTCCCATGAAATACCTACCATCCCTAGAGCCAAATGGTTAGTAAAAGAGATCCCATGGAACTAAAATCCAAGGTTAATACCTAAAAGGGGTCTAGGGGACAAGAGCACAGACCTAGCCCCTTCTTTCCGCCGAATACCCCCATTAATTCACGCCCAAAAGTGTCCATGATAAGCAAACTACAATACTCAATTTCCAAATGACAAGGCATACCTTTAGGTTCGGGAGGCCCACCTTCAAACATACGATCATGGCAGATGGGTGAGGGACCACATTCCTGGCTCAAGTAGCCGAGAAATGACACAATGAGCTAGCTGGTGGCTGCAAGGGGCTGTTGGTTGCCAACTAAGGACCATCTTGGAGAAAGAAATTTCTCCTAGGGATATATCATATTACCCTCAAAATGGTAATATGATATATCCCCAAAAGTTTACTTTCTAAATCTAAGGTTTGCAATATTAATTTTATCATGTCATATTCTCAATTTACACATTTCGCTCTTTTTTCTTTATGGATTTTGTTTGGGTGACTCTTGGCATGAATCCCAAACACAGGCATAGAAAGTCAAAGATTATAGCTGGGATAAAATGAGTTCAAATGATATATACTAAAAAGTTAAAACAAAGTGTCCTTGGAGGGAGAAGAAAAACCCAAACTTTTGTACTACATTTTTGCATTTTCATACATGTCAAATCTTGGAGTTGCTGTCAAAATTTACATAAAACTAGATGTTTCTGTATATATTTCTGCTTTTTTGAAACGTCTTTATACAGTAACGCAGAGCTGCCATACAATTCTGGTAATACAATTTATGACATTAAATGCAAGTGAACAATAAAGGATATATAGTCCACAGGTTTCAGAAGCCATCCAGAAAATAATTGTTGCAATACTTGAGCTCTGTGTGGGTAAATTTACTTAGAATTAGGCCGAGAGAATATAGATCATATAGGCCATGTACAAGTTATATATGCATATGGATAACCAAATCGATTCTAGCCACATCCAAGTCGAATCCATATCTAGTATAGATCTTGATGGATCCAAGGGTCAGCGGATCAAATTTGATCAGTTAGTTTTTTATTTTGAAAGTTAGGAGGAACATACTTTTTTTGATATGGTAGGAAAGTAGGTAAGGAAAAAGAAAAATCAAAGAATGAGAACTTTCATGTGAAAGGTTCAAATTTTGTTGATGTTGCCAAACTTTTAATTGGTCCCTTCCATAACTTGACATCAATCTTCAGAGGAAGCTAGAAATCTAGTTACAAGGATATGATTCTTAGAAAATCTATTTCTCAATGACCGTGAGGAAAGAGTCCTCTAATGAGCTTTTTGTTGAAGAAAATGTAACTAGATTCGGTTTTCATGACATTGTAATTATGATTTTTGTAAAGCAAGAAAATAAATTTATTATTCCTTGCTGCATGGGTTTCATGAGCAAGAGGTTTATTTTATAGATGGCTCCCATTGAGAGCCTTAGGATTTATATTTAAGGTCAAAGAGTCAAAGTCATGAATAAGGAGCTCTTCATGAGGCTATGTAAAATGTATACTAAGCCTAGAACAGCCCTCCAAGACCAAGCACAATCCTCCAAGACAAGCACAATGAAGTCTGCAAGCAAAGCGAGGTAGAAGATAGTCATGTTGACCTAAAAGTATACATAAATATCATGTCGGTTAAATATGGGAGACTAACTACTGTAAATAGGCGGCTAAAGTCCCCACAGGAATCACAGAAACTCAGATATCTCTGTAACTTCGGATGATGACAGAGGCACAAAACTTCGGATGGGTACAGGAGTACAAGAATCTCGGTCAAGTACAGTGGGACAGTCACTTTGGACAAGCTCAATAGTTCAGGTTCTCGGATGGGAAAGAGCCTCTGTGTTTTCGAAAGGGTATTGCAGAGATAATGACTCGATCTCTTCGCTCACTGTCTCGGCATAAAACGCAGTCATACTCTCATGCATACATGTGATAAGAAAGATCTCAGATCCCTGTGATCACACAGTGATACACTATATCTCGGATCTCTGTGATCACAGTGATATACTATATCTCGGCTTACATCCTAGATACAGTCATGATCCCAGCATAGATGCAATTATGGTCTCAGCAGTGTCTCAATGAAGATATCAGTGGTATAGCAATGATCTCAGCGCGGCAGTGATGAAGATCTTTGGTAAGGTACAGTCATGGTGCAGCAGTGATCTAGATTAAGGAGCAGTCATGGTGCAGCAGTGATCTAGATGAAGGAGCAGTTATGGTACAGCTATGATGATGATGATCTCAGCAGTGACAAAGAAGAGGATTGGTCTCTTGGTCGTGGCATAGCATGTCAAGAGTCATGGTCTTGGTATTCGTCAATTGGAATCTCTATAAGAAGAATTTTGTGTGTGGTTTCCTCTCCAAGAGGGAGAGGTTTTGGCCCTGGCAGAAAGCCAAACATCGTGTGTTCTTGTCTCTTTGTTTCGGTAGGGATTTGATGAACTAACGAAGACACACTCTAACAATAATAAATGAAGACTATGTTAAGAAGAAAAGTTCAGACACCTCACAAATAGTTATCAAGTCAAGAAGAATCACATTAATACTACATTGGCCCTAGATTCAACACTTTTAGATGAAGACTTTCATCTATATGTTACACCTCAAGCTTCATTTACAATAAATTGAATTGCTTAATATATTGTTGAATACTACACCCAACAAATTGTTAGAGATGGAGCCATTGTTTTTCTCACTCTTCTTAGTACACAATAGGATAGAATTTTGGTAGTTTGCCAAGAGTCATGTGTGTGCCTCCAACAACGCAACAATGGATCTTCCAAATTTAACTTCAATACCTGACCAAGTCAATAATTGATCTTCCAAATAAACTTTGTTTTAGTCTTATGCGCACCAATAGGTTATATCTTAAAATATACATCGAAACTGCAAAACCAAGAATCTAACTTCCTGGCATAAAATGTGTATTAAAAATGATTGATAGGGACTCTTTGCACTCATCCTAGCACTTTCTCAAACATTGTCATCAAGTGGCCAAGAGTTGTGTTATGTAAGGGTATTAGGCTTCTATTTCGTGAAATAATTCCTCAGCAAAATTCAATAACGATGACTTATGGAAGATCATTTATTTGGAAGATAAAGACTTATTTCAACTAGTTATAGAATGAGACTCAAAAGACAAATCAATGAATTGTCTTTAATTTTAAGGGTTACGTGTGCCGCCCCTTTGGAACTTGCTGCTCATGGCTGTATGCCACTTTGGAGAATATGGACATATGCACTTGTTGCAATATAAATTAATGACTCAATATTAAGGATAATATGACAAATTGTGAACCCTATTGAGACCCCTTCAAGACTTAAGTATCCCCTAACAACCTAATTCTATTAATAGCAACAAAACTTTATGACAGATTCCCCCTTTCAAATCTCTTAATTTTGAAATAAAACGACCCTCTTAAGGAATAGAAAAAAAAACTTTAACTTAAGATCCTCTTAACTAAGTATAAATAACTTTGGGAAAGTGGCTTCAATTTTTTAAGCGTGTACTTCAGAATATGCTAGATTTAGATTTTGTATATCCCTAAATAATAATTCTCTTGTGAATTTTGATTGCATGACAGCCTACTGTGCTGGTTAGCTGCATCATACTTTGATGGTTAGCTTCATTTTTCTCCAATTTCTCTCATTCAATTTTCTCACAGTGCCCTGCTAGATTAATCGTTTCTCACATGTATGGAATAGTAATGACAAACTCAATGAAATGAATCATTCAGATGATATGTTTGCTTAGGGCAAACAAGAACGTTGTATTCAAGTGGCGCATAATCTGATTAGAACACAGCACCTTTAGAGAGAATGGCAGCGCCTAGGGCAGCTTTGTTTTTCGTAAGCAAGGGGGCCCAAAATAGGTTGATTAAAAGGATTGATGTGAGTGTTAAAAGGCAACAATTTTCGTTCTTCAGGAGAGATACCTACAAATAATAGAAGCAACTAAAATCAAAGTACATTGAACTTTGGCAGCTACAACAAATGTGTTGCTGCTAGAACTAACAATTTATATCCCTGGATAATATTGTTTTCTTGCGAATTTTGGGTGCATGACAGGATGCTGCGATGGTTAGCTGCATTTTTTTCCAATTCTTCTCATTCAATTTCCCCACAGTGCCCTGGTAGATTAATTGTTTCTCACCTGTAAGGAATAAGAATGCCAAATTCAATGAAATGAATCATTCAGCCGCCATGTTTACTCAGGACAAAAAAGAGTGCTTTGTTCAAGTGGGTCATAATCTTATTCGAGCACAGCACCTTAGCTCCTAGGATAGCTTTCTTTTTTCTAAGCAAAGGCAGCCAAAATAGGCTGAATAATAAGATTGCTGTGAGTGTACAAGACAATACCAGCAACAACTAATACCAATGTACGTTGAATTTTAGCATCTATTACAAATGCTATAAGTAATAATGTTGTTGCCTAAAAGTACTTTGTGCACAAGTCTGTTTCAGAGTACAGATCCTCCTAGAAACAAACTAAGAATCAACAGAATCAATTCTAGTCATGTACTAGGATAGCCTGATCTTCAAGCTTTGATTCTAAAATTGATAGTGTCCAAACCAAATTGACAGCACAAGAAGTCAAAGTAACTTCTAGAGTAGGCAAGTGTTGACACTTTGACTTGCAGCGAAAATAGGAGACATGTACAAAGCTATACCAACACCTCATAAGAATGGTGTTGAAAAATTTAATAACTCAGATCATTGTTGAAACGAAGTGCTCCAAGGGAATATTGAGAACAGAATTTCCCAGTGAATATACCAATTAGAAAAATCCTCCTTGAACAATGTTCCAATGATTTTAGTATCCAATTCCATATCTCCCTTAAAGGTAAGTAAAAGCAGTATTGCTAGGGAGGGCCCTGTTACCCACCCATATACATGGGTAACCCTAGGGGAAGTTTTTTCTCCTATGATGAATATTTCCAGCCAGACAGCAGAAATCATCCTTTCATGATCCACATTGTAAAGATTATGACCAGCATCCCCCACATATAGCAGCCCTATAGATGTCACTTGTTCCTTGTATGCTCAGCTCATATGCTTGATCAGCATACTCATCCAATGATGGTGTGCTTCAACATGCATAAGGTACATTAGTCATTGTTTCATACAAAGTATTTACATTTAGTCTATTACACATTTGAGCAAGGATCATGGGTAGAAGTTGGAAAACAAATCATGATGCAAGGAAGTTATACTCGTTCCCTTATTTCAACTCGATGGTCATCAATTCCTTCTAGTCAAGT
Source organism: Pinus taeda (assembly GCA_000404065.3). Lineage (NCBI taxonomy): Eukaryota > Viridiplantae > Streptophyta > Pinopsida > Pinales > Pinaceae > Pinus > Pinus taeda. The sequence continues at coordinate 84,718 of APFE031096163.1, forward strand.
GTGGCCATCCCATGGTTTTTCTTTCATTGTCCAAGAGGAGCATGAATAGGATGCCTAGATTAAATAACATGACCTTGTTTACCCATACTTAATTTCTCCATTCTCCTCTTTTTTGAGTTGGTTGTTCTTAGTCACATGTATTGTTCCTTGCTTGTTTCATCCTATGAGGGGCTTGGAAATGCCCAGACGTTGATGTAGCTGCAAACAGAAAGAATATAAAAGCATGTGTTAGAATATAAAAGCATCTGTCAATTGTTAAAATGCAAAATAATGGCAAGGGATGAATAAGGATTAAAATCCAAGTTAGCTTGAGCTCCACCCTCTCATGTGAGGACATCAACCCAGTCCCATGCATATCATGATCTATCAAAATAAAAAGGACTTAAAAAACATCCCAACCCTTATGAGCAATGAACTGTCCATACTAAAAGGGGGTTTCAAAAGAAAATCAATGAATCTTGCAAAAAAGCTAGTTAAAGCAAAGTAAAGGGGTGGAAAAAGCGGTACCAAGGAAAGAGTAACTCAAGTAAGGCAAGAGTTCCCTGTACAAAGGTGCTTATGGATGAAGGTCATAACCCATGTGTAAGACTATGACAATACCTATGAAGTTCACCCATTGACCATATCACTTATCACATTCACCTATCAATTGAAGGGTCAGCCTAGGAATTGCTCCTCCCCCTCAAGCCTTCTCTTTCATTTGCATTTGGAAGCACCTAATAGGGGTAGTCGACAAACCTCCCACACCTTAATCTAGCTACTTGTATAAGGTCATAAGCTAGTGCGAAGTTAGAAGAAGAAACCTAATGTGATCTACTCATGCGTCGTCATATGCATATAAATATGTTTCACTTCTTATGTTACATTGACTCTTGTATACATGATGGATTAATCTCACTTGATTCCTTGAGTTGTGTTGGATGACGTGACATACTCGTACATCGTCATTTGGAGGACACCAATGATGCTTCACCCTTACATGATGATGTTTGACACTTGATGATGGACATTGGAGCATTGTAAAAGGCTAAGGGGTGGAAAAAGCAATGCCAAGGAAAGATTAACAAAAGTAATGAAAGTGTTCCCTCTACAAAGGCGCTCATGGATGAAGGACTTGCATAACCCATGTGTAAGACTGACAACACTTATGAAGTCCACCCCATGACCATATCACTTATCACATTCACCTATCATTTGAAGGGTCAACCCAGAAATTGTTCCTCCTCCTGGGCCTTTTCCTTCGCTATCATTTCGAAGCACCTAATAGGGGTAGTCAATAACCCTCCCATACCTAAATATGGAAACTCGTATAAAGTCACAAGCCAGTGTGAAGTTAGAAGAAGAAACCTATTGTGATCTACTTATGTGGCTTATGCATTAAATATGTTTCACTTCTTATGTTATATTGACTCTTCTATACATGATGGATTGATATCACTTGATTTCTTGAGTTGTGTTGGATGACATGACATACTTGTGCATGGTCCTTTGGAGCACATTGACGATGCTTCACCCTTACTTCATGTTGTTGTTCACACTTAACGACGAACATTGGAGCATTGATAATTAGCATTAGACCATGACGAGACTTATGGTTTACCACCATGCTACACACACCCCTTTACACATTGGACCAAGGACATTACACCTTGGAGCCAGGACATCACATGGATGAGCTTGATGTATCAATTGAAGAGAGAAACAAGCCCCTTGATGATATTGCACCCCTTTAATGACATAGGGGCTTGGTTTAGTGACATGGCACTTTATGATGATCATGTCCCACTTGGGAGAGGTCATGAACTACTTTCTCTTAATGATGATGATGATGAGAAATGTCGCTTAGATGATGTGACATAAAATTTTGATAAGCAAAGATGACTTTGGATGATACATTGCACCTTCTGAGGCAGAGACATGGCATTCGAAGCCTCCAACCCCATTTTGGAGATGACGTCACCCTCATGAGGCTTTGTCATATCCCAAATTTTGATTTTCCGCCCAGGAGATGATTTTGGAAGAGGAGATTATTTCGGCATCTGGGATTTAGGAGGAAAAAAGGAAATTGCAGCTTTAGTGGAGAGTGGGGACCACAAGGAAAGAAATTCAACCCAAGTGGCAATTCGCACTAGTGAGAAGAGAGAGAGAAAGGAAGGGGCACAAATTAGTGGAAGGTGGGGACCACCAAGGGAGAGAGGGCCAACAATTATCAATAGAGCTTGGAAGCCTCCATTTGGTATCTTTGATCATTTGACAATTTAACATTAGTTCCCTTGAGTTGCTTAGCGAAGACAACCTTGTTGTTCAGCACAAGGAATTTCCGAGCGGGAATCCCAACCTCATTTCGGAGAACTTAGAGTGCCTCCCTAGTGACGCAATTTGGGGAGCTCAATTCAGAGTTTCCATTATTTCAGCTTGTACGTTTTTCTTTCAGGACGCAAAAGTAGTTTGAATTGCTTGAGATTTTGTGGTGATTAGCACGGCTGAATTTGGGAGAATTCTTGGGGCCAAAATTCTACATTTCTGGAAGTGCATAGGGGTCTCCAGGCAGACTTGCAAGGGATTGGAGGAATAGATGTTGAGGAGAGATAAGGACCAGAGATTGGAGGTATTCCTCAGGGGAGAATTTAGCCAGAGTTGGGAGAGATTTCTAGTGGTGGATTTCGGCTTAATTCAGCGGGATCAGTTCTGTGGGGCGTTTTCTAGCCAAATTGGGCAATTTTCACTTGTTGGGGGTAACTACGGGTCATTGGATTCATCCCAAACCCTTTCTACATTGGATTCATCCCAAACCCTTTCTAGAATTTTGTGGGTTCATAGAGAGGAGTCTCCAACTAATTTTACAGAATTTTTCGGGTGATATTTGGGCCGGAAATCCTCATTCTTATAGCAGGGAGAATTGTTGGTTAGTTGGGGAATTTGCACCATTTTGTGGGTTCGACTTTGGCTCGGAGATAGGCCAAACCTTTTCTGGGTATTTTCGGGTTGGAGGAGAGGAGCTTGCGGCTACAATTTCAAAGCATTCTGGGCGTTATTTTGAGCAAGACAACCAGTTCCATTTGGCAACCTATATCAGATTTTATGGGCAATGTGCATTATCAATTTGGAGCCATTTCAGTAGAGTTGGGTCAGCGAGATTTCACCTGGGGTTTGCATAGCTTGCATAGCAAGCCCAGGTTCCATTGTTCTTACACATTATGTACTCAGATTCCCATTGATTAATAAAATGGCTCAGTTATTCTACTTATTTTCTATGGTGTTCTGATTTGGGTGCTTGGACTTTAATTTTAGTTGTTGTTGCTAGTTCATGTTTTTGGTATTTACTGTTATTTTCCAATTAGGAATATTACAGTGGTAACGAAGCCATGATCTTGACCAATTATAGGGTATCCAACTAGATCATGGATTTGTTCATGTATGCACAGTGACAGGTTAAACCATAGACAACCCATGGCTCAAGGAGGATATAGTATGCAGGAATTTTGGGGTGGAATCTACTAGAACGATGAAAGATTGGCCCAGTTGAGGAAGGTGTTAGACCAAATTCATCCTCATCCTTACAATAGAGACACTAGAGGTGTCCAGGCCGTGGGGGTGCAGCCATCTACACCATGGGGAAAGTTGACAAAATTAGGGCACTGGATTTCCTCGAAAGGAGCAGACAAGACAGCGACAGTTAGAGAGTGAGACCAAGGGGCGCTTTTGCTGGTGGAGAACTAGATTTAGATATCGAGAGCCTGAGGAGGAGGTTAAGCATGAGGCTGACGACGCGCAGGGTTGTGAGGAGCATGTAGATATACCCAGCATGACGTAGGAGTCACCCTTGTTGGAGATTCCTTTGATAGCTTCGGTTGAAACCTTGGGGGAGAGAGTAGAGCACACACCCATATAGGGCCATCCATTGATGAGGTGCCAGGAGACACAAAGGTGTCCACCTTTGAGGTGCCATCCACTGTTGTGGTATCCAACGATGAGGTGTCTGGGGTTGTGTATGAGTTTTCAGGTAATAGCAGCGCACAACAGGTTAATGAGGTGTCAGGAGACATATCCACCATTGATGAGGAATCGATAGGTACAGTGGCATCCATATTTGTGATCAAGTTTCCAGATGATAACTACCTATCACTGATTGTTGAGGATGTTATGCATGATGAGCTATCTGTGGAGGAGCAGTTAGTGGCTCATTTGAGCCCATGGTGGAGGAGGATGAGCAGCCATCCTTGGAGTCAACCATCGATGAGGAGCAATCAAGTGCATTAGCAACCAGCAGGGTTGTCGTACCTTCAGACAGCAGTCCCCTTCAGGCATACAATGATGGGGCTTGCAGCATTATTGGGCTGCCTCTACATGTTGGTGAGATAGAGGTTGCATTACTTAGGCAGATTATATGGATTGGCCAAACTAGCAAGATGAGGCGACACGGGTTGTGCAAGGTGCAGCATTCGCAGGACGGAAGACTTGTTCCGTGTATGGTTGTTCGTGCATTCGATCCCTCTCTTGGGGTTGGTTGGCGAGAGATATTGAGTTGGTATCCAGTGGAGTTGGCTAGGAGGTTAGATGCATCCATGGCCACAGTTCACAAAGGTTGTGGATTACCAAAGGGGCTCGAGGGCCAGATTGTTGTTGGGATCTAGGTGGGATTCTCCATCACATCATAGATTCGGTAGGTGATGGTAGTAGCAGCGTGGTGGACTTGACGGTTGGGCGCACACACCTTTTCACATCCCCTTCAAAGTTCCTGACAACACTAGTGACAGGATGGATTGACAGGGGAGCAAGCAAATCTCATGAGTTGTCATCGCATGTTGGGCATACATGGGATTGTAGGATGATTAACCTACTCTGGCAGGAGTTGGTAGGAGGAGGTGGCATCGACATGCCACCAAACAGAGGATATTGTATGGAGATTGTGCTCTCTCACTGATATATTGGACACAAGAGCTACTGAGGATACGCTCAGTAGTGTCATTCGCGTTAGCATGTGAAGAGTTAGGTCGCTCAGGTCTATCTTGGCAAATGTGGAGATATAGCTCATATTGTGAAGGGCTTACTAGCAAAGTGATGGATGCGTTGGCACATGCAACATGGCATATGATACAGGATGGTACAATAATACGCAATGGTACCCAGGGTTGCACAAAGATATGTTGCAAAGTCCAGTGTTATGCAGAGGGATGTAACCTGATGCATACAGACCCAATTTTATACCCTAGCATCTAGTGTTGTATAGGGATATGCAGTGACAAGCAGTGGCCTACAAAGGACCATGGAGATGCATGGTTGTTTGTTGTAGCATGTTGGTTCGCGTTGTGGAGTAGGAGCAACTCATATCACATTGAGTACATGTGGGGAGTGCCAGGTACAGCGACACAGGCAGGATATGAGACAGTACAGGATGGTCAGCAGTAGCACGGGGTATCTAGTGGTGTACAGGGATAGGTCGCAAGGTATAGTGGCATGTCGAGGAGTATAGGGATACTCGGTGGTATGCATGGGCGTATGGTGATGGACAATAGGGCCTTGGAGTATTGCCTCTAAGGAGACTTATGGACAAGGAAATCGGGCACAACTTTGGACATAGTTCACCCAGGATCGATGAGGACATAAATGAGCGACATTTGATGATATTCATGGGGACTCACGCACTTATCCCCCCTCTACATCACTTGCAGGCACAGATGATTTGGTTGTTCTCCCTTGACACTCTAGGCATGAGCAGTAGGGGGCAGGGGGGCTCAGCTGAGAGATTTGAATGGGACTCAGCGCACTAGGGGAGAGGCTCCTCAGCGGTGGCATTGGGTCAGAGCACGAGCTAACAGGTACAAATTTGCAGAGTGCATGGGTTGTTGCAGTGGTAGCGTATATTCCTCCCTTGAGTTCGCACTTAAGGGAATACATGACACATTTTGGGCGAGGCACTCAGAGGTGTCATGGGAACATATACAAAAGGTGGATGATTTCTCTTGTGGGCAGATGTTTAGGCTCTAGGAAATATCAGGTGTTGAAATTTCTAAGTCTAACCCGTTAGAAATTTTCCTACACTATCTGGATTATTTCGCCTACTTGTTTAATTACTGAACAAGTTATTTAACCATATAAATACTGAAATAAACACAATGTAGTCTCAACCATCTACAGATCATCAACTGAAAGAAATAGGCAAACACACAAGGGACACCATTATTTTTGGACAATCATCCCCAGAAAAACCCAACTTGGGAAAACCGGTGCCACAGTTCTGAGGGTTTTATTATTAAGCAGCTTTTCTTGAGTACAATTGGGTGCCAAACTAGCTCACCCTACAAAGAAATCAATCTGGCAGTAATACCTCTCTTCTGAAGCAGATATTCGACAAGTCTGCTCCACGAAACTCTCTTCAACGCCTCTCTGAGGCTCTATATCAGCCCTCCTGGCCTCTGCGTCAGCCTAGAACCCTCTGCATCAGCCTACAGATGCTTTGCGCTGCCTCTCTAGCCCTCTGCGTCACCCATGCAAGCCCTCAGGCCCTCTACGCAGTCGCTCTGGCCCTCTGCGTGACTCCTGCTGGCTTTGTGTCTGCCTCTTTGCTAATCTTATGGCACTATCTCTATTATGCACTCACTGCCCCTCGCTACAACTCTGATCACTGGTTCGATTTCTCTCAGCAAACCCCACTCCAGAAAATCGAACTGATTGATCAACTTGGTGTATCTCCAACTGACCCTCAAGCCTCCTCTTATACTTTTCCTATTGAGTCTTCAACGACCAAGATTACATCTCTAATCAATGGCTAAGTGTAGCATAAAAACTATGGCTGACGCAGAAAAACTGATTGCTTGTAGGCTTGAATGTTAAAATACACAAAAGGTATTTAATAATAATTTATTTTTACATATAAAATGTATAAGATGATTTGAATGTACAATGAGGACCCTGCTTTTATACCTCAGCAAGTGAACTTTCGTGAATGGGCATGTCTTTTTAGACATGCCCGTTCACTTAATTTTAATAACTAATTAACCTAAATAATATTTAATTATTTAATATTTATATCTATTTTATTTAGCTAATTCGTTATGAATTATATTCATAACATATGCCTCTCCCTTCGGAAGCTTTGTCCTCAAAGCTTTAATACTAGGGTTTTCTTCACTTAGTCGTTGTCGATGTGTACAACTTGGTCATTGATTTGGTCATGTAGCGTTATCAGTACTATTTCCTTGGATCTTTTTTTTTTCTCTAAATTTTTTTTTATTCTAATAAAAAAAAAATTAAGCTCTAATTCCTTTTTTTCATTTTTTTATTCTATTTTTTTGTTTTTGAATAATATTTTTTTTTTTTTTAAATAATATATATATATATAATATATATATATATATATTAAATAATCGTATAATCGATTTTTTTTTTAAAACATATATTTAATTAATATAGCATATAATTCTATATATATATAGTTTCGTTTTGTTTTTTTTATTTAAGGTACAAGGTACGACGGTTGACCAAGACCACGACCCCTCATTCGTCCAGCGTTAATACTTTGGTGTTATGTTCCCCAAATCTTTGAAATACATATAATTGTTGCATCATTCTCAGCCCTCAAATCACTCTCCACAAAACTCAACATAAGCAGGATTCTTTGCATGAAATAAATAAACAATGCACCATATAAACACACCATTCAAACATCGACGCCCAATTGCACATACCAGCCAAACACACAAACTCGCTCCTCGAAATGAATAATGGGCACACGAGCTTAACGCATCATTTGCATATTACTTGCACACATAGTCTCACAGTCATATGACAACTTCAAAATATTGAATGTAGAGGTCTTCTTTGGTTATATTTCTGGAATTCTGGCGCCATAAGAGATACAGAGCAACCCCAACCATATAATGCGAGAAGACGCTCATGACTCCAAAACTATAAATTGTGCAGTCGTAAAACATTCGACGGTAAATTGTTAAAACCATACTCTGAATTTTCAAATATTTTGACTCTGTGAGATCACAGAGAATGCGCACAAAGGCACGCATACAATTTTCGGGTAGGGAAATTAGGTGATTCTTGTGATGAATATTGAAGCTATGGACGTTAAGCTGATGCACGTTTTCAATAAACCCTAGAGTTGTGCCCACACAAACCCTCTGCGCAACTTTTGCGGGTTTGTAAGTCACAATTTTGGAAATCTGCAAGGATTCTGCGATTCTGTAGGGTTTGACAGCGTGACCCCTAAGAATTATCTCGAAATTGGTGGCCGCTTCTTTGGAGGAGAAGCCGAGGCCCACACAACGGCGTAGGCCGGCGGGGTCCATTCTGCCCCCATTATCTTGGATAAGCAACGCAGGGGCATTGTCCAGCGGGTTCGTTATTCTGCCTACGACCACGTGAGAGGCCCCGTTTGGGATCTCGTCCACTGCGTTGTCGATCAGCTCAGCTATTGCTCCAAATGCCCATTTGTGGGACATTGCGTTTGAGTGGAGGAACTTGGTGTTTGCCAATGGCCGGTGTATGCCCCACAATTTTTCCTCATCTGTAATGCTCGCCTTCTTCTCAGCAACAACTACTTGTGATGATCTCCATAACTGCGTAGACTGCATTGCAGTTTGATCTCCATCATTGCCATCCAATTCCATGATTTCATTTTCTGCGTTCCATAGACAGTCCCTTGCAAATTTCATATGTAATGGCACTGTACTATCTCCATCGTTGGACTTAGAAAGCATATTGACAAGCACACCTTGGTCCTCATTTTCTATACTCATATCAATTTTTATTTCTTCATCAAAAGCATTTCCTTTTTTTTCTTCTTCCACATTTTCCTCTCGACATGCTTTAACTTCTGCAATTGATTTTTTCAAATATTGAAATGCTTCTTGAATTTCACTAAAATGTTCAACGCGTTCACGACATGAATGTAATGGCACATTGTGCGGCGAACTACGTTCAAAATCCCGCATGATTATATCGTGTGCCATGGCTCTGATACCACTAGCATAAAAACTATGGCTAAAGCAGAAAGACTGATTGCTTGTAGGCTTAAACGTTAAAATACACAAAAGGTATTCAATAATAATTTATTATTATATATAAAATGTATAAGATTATTTGAATGTACAATGAGAACCCTGCGCTTTTATACCTCAACAGGTGACCTTTCGTGAATGGGCATGTCTTTTTAGACATGCCTGTTCACTTAATTTTCAATAACTAATTAACCTAAATAATATTTATTATTTAAATTTATATCTATTTTATTTAGCTAATCGTTATGAATTATATTCATAACACTAAGATTAGATTTGGCTTAATCCATGTCATTTAGAAGATAGAACCTTCTAACCCAATTTTATATTAATACCCATTAAGCTTTTTATTTTCCCAAGTTTAAACTTAAGAACCCATTAAAAATATTAATTATTTTAATATCTCTCTCACCAGGGAGAATTTCCCCAAACCATTTCTGGGTCTTGGAGATCTCATGCGCTTTAGCCTCTCCACCATTTTTTATGGCTAGAGCACATTCGATGCTACCCCAAATCAACACCCCCTCTTAGCGAGGAATGTGCTCTTATAATGCTCCATAACTGAGCATCACCCTGATCATTCAGCACCGGTACCTGTGCTGATGTTTGGCGTTGCTGCCCAACATCCTATGCACTATTGCCTCCTGTACTGCAGCCCATCGCTCTACCATTGCCAATACTACATCTGTACTGCAGCTCCCTCTGCATCTGTGTTGTTGTTGGTCCTTTCTCCCAACACTGCATCTGCACTGCAACCCTCTCTCATCATGTTGCATCGTGCTGCCCATAGCACTACCACTGCTAATGCTACACTGCAACTCAGTTATTGAGACGATGGTAACTGATCTACCCAATTACTGACATCCTTGTCAAGCTAGAAACCCTCCTAGTGTTGAAGCTCTCTCTATTGCTATCCTGTGCTCCCTTTGCTGCCTCTACGCTGCTGCAACAATTTTGTGCCTCTCGCATCGCTGCAAACACCTTTGTGCCTTCCTGCACTGTTGCAATCTTCTATGTGCCTCTCGCACTGCTACAACCCCCATTGCGTTGCTACAGATCCCTGCATTCAACCATTTTCCATCGCTCCATCCGCATCCGCTTCTACCGACATCGGCCATCCTGCTACTATCACTTCGGAGCTCTCGTAGCCGGATATGATCCAAGAGTTTGGGTACCTCAAGGATCCTGCCCCATATCTTCTATAGTCCTCCTGACTACAACTCGATGTCTTCCCACCTCTTCCCTAGAGGTACATAAGCACTCATGGCACAATCGTCATCATCCTCTACCCCCTCTACCTTATTCGGCGCTACCTTGGATTCAAAAGCCTCTCCCTTATTCTTCTTCTTTGGACACTAGGTTGCATAATGGCCCAGCTCCCCACAGTTGAAGCACTTTATCTTGGAGATGTCCTTCTTCTTCGTCTTCCCTTGCTACCCCACAGATGTCAGAGCCACATCTGCTTCCTCCTCTTTCTTGATTCGACCTCCTTTGCTGCTACTTCCCGCCTTGATCAACCGTCTGATCTCTTCTTGGCGAAGAGTTGCCCACAACTCTTCCCATCCTGGAAGATTCGCTTTGCCCAAAATGCTTTGGACGAATGTCTCCCACTCCTCGGAGACTGCGTTCAGGGCAATCCTCACCATTAACTCTTGATCCGGCGTGGCCCCTATGGAAGTAAGTCAGTCCTGAATCTCCTACAACCTATTGAGGAAGTGATTTATCTGCTCCCCCTTCTGCATCTGATACGACCACAGTTGATTCTCCAGTAGCATCCTCCTTTGCACGGAAGTACCTTGATACAATGTCGTCAAGGTATCCCACATTTCCTTTGTCGTATTCTTCTTAGCAATATGCTGAACTACATGATCCTTGACCCCATCAAGGATTATGCACTTTTCCTTGGCCATCGCATCCTCATACATTTTTTTATCAGTTGGGTCGACTGGGATAGCCACAGTTCTCAAGGCGAAGGCCTTGATGTGACGTCAATCCAAAACAGACAAGATCATGGTCTTCCAGACGACAAAGTTGGATGCTCCGTCCAACTTGTCCTGATCCCTCAATCTGTTCATTGCCATCTCTGCTCATCTTTTGACTCCTCTAAGTCTCTACTTCCCTATCGGAAGTTCTCTTCTAAACTCCCTCTGAGTCTCAATTTCCCTCCTGGAAATCCTTCTGCCAATAGTCGAATTGTACCTCTCCGATCCCCTTTTCTCCTACAACACTGATCTAGATTTCTTGGCTAGAAATATGCATAGGTAGCGACTCCCTCTACCTTGGTTCTATCCCGTTAAGTATTGTTCTGCCTGGACAGCAACAACACCCCACCAGCTTCACACTCCACAATCTGCCCACAGCTTCCTATGCCCTAGCAACTGAAGAAACTAAGCATCTTGACTCTACGCAATCCCGACAAGGTTGAATCGCTCTTCTGGCCAACTGCATCACTCCTACCTGGCTGAGTAGGATGATGTGGCTCCTCGTGAGCCTCTTCTGCCTTCCTCTGCCTCTGCACTGGCCTCTCTCTGGCTCGAAATGATGACACAGGCCCTCTGTGTCACTCCTTCTCTGCTACTTTTTGCTTAGGAACAGCTTCTATCTCTCGGGACAACTGCTTCTGTTGCAAATTCTCTGATTCAGCTGGTGCCTTCAGCTCTCCTATGATCTGCAATCCTCTGATACCATGTTGAAATTTCTAAGTCTAACTCGTTAGAAATTTTCCTGCACTATCTAGTTTATTTCACCTACTTGTTTAATTACTGAACAAGTTATTTAACCATATAAATACTGAAATAAACACAATGCAGTCTCAACCATCAACTGAAAGAAATCGACAAACACACAAGGGGCACCGTTATTTCTAGACAATCGTCCCCAGAAAAAACCAACTTGGGAAAACCAATGCAACAGTTCTGAGGGTTTTATTATTAAGCATCTTTTCTTGAGTACAATTGGGTGCCAAACTTGGCTCACCCTACAGAGAAATCAATTTGGCAGTAATACCTATCTTCAGAAGCAGATATTCAGCAAGTCTGCTCCACGAAAATCTCTCCAACGCCTCTCTGAGGCTCTACGTCAGCCCTCTTGGCCTCTCTGTCAGCCTAGAACCCTCTGTGTCAGCCTACAGATGCTCTGGGTTGCCTCTCTAGCCCTCTGCGTCACCCACGCAAGCCCTCTATGCAGTCACTCTGGCCCTCTACGTGGCTCCTGCTGGCTCTACATCTAGCTCTCTGCTCATGCGCTAGTCTTCCGACACTCAACTTGGTGTATCTTCAACTGACGCTCAAGCCTCCTCTTATACTTCTCCTGTTGAGTCTTCAACGGCCGAGATTACATCTCTAATCAACGGCTAAGATTAGATTTGGCTTGATCCATGTCATTTAGAACCTTCTAACCCAGATTTATATTAATACCCATTAATATTTTTATTTTCCTAAGTTTATACTTAGGAGCCCATTAAAAATATTAATTATTTTAAAATCTCTCTCACTGGGTAGAATTTCCCCAAACCATTTATGGGTCTTGGAAATCCAATGTGCTTTAGCCTCTCCACCAATTTTTATGGCTAGAGCACATCTGATGCTACCCCATATCAACATCAAGGTGTGCTTTCAGGAGGCAGGATCACAAATTCCACAATGTGGTATGGCAGGCGCAAGGCAATTTTGGGTACACCAGGTTGATTCATGATATGTGGAGTCTATATATTGATTAGCTGCAAGGAGCAGAGATGTGGCATAGGAGGGTTCCAGCAGTCATCAGGACCATGTCGCAACGGATCTGGTTATGGGATCTGGGGATTCAGTTGGCTGACAGGTCACTCCATTTCATGATGGGCAGAGTCATGGTAGACGGTGATCTAGCTCACTTTGGGTTGACTCATGGGGGATCGTTGAGGTGTCTATTGTATGGCAAGTCAGATGTTTCTTGTTGCTGCTCAAGATCAGGATTAGCGATGGATGGGTAGATATTAACATCATAGAGATACTTGGGCATGATGAGCTTGATCTTCGTCGATATTTCACCACCTGGTTTCAGGGAAGGAGGATAGAGTGTGCCCACGATGGTTAGCCCATCAAATCTAGAGTGGCGCAACGGTAGCATGGTGGCATCCTTTTGGGACTAGCATGGGACCTGGGCATCGCAGTACTAGACAGCTCAGGGACCTTGAGGGATGAGCTAGGTAACACAAGGGAAGATCATTCAGATCTTCCATTAGGCTTGTGTGACTCACTAACGGCATGGGGGACTTCATCAACATGGCAGGTTGGTCAGTAGGAGGATATCAAGGGAAGCCCATGCGGGAGAGATTTCATCCCCATGGGGATTAGATTGTATCTTCAAGAGTTTACTCTTGGAGTGTAGGAGGTGAACTACCCAGCAGGGACATTTCATGGGGAGTCGAACAGAGTCATACATTATCATGTTGATTTACTTATTGATAATGTGCAGAGGGCTTATGGTACCTATACCTTGCTAGACAGTGAGCGGGGCAAGGGGTGCTTCACAGTGATCAGGATGGCTTGGGATCTGAGTATCGAGGGATTCCTTCATGACCAGCCAATGCAGAAATCATGGCACATTTAGGACCCTGATCTTACTAATAGTGACAATGGTGATCATCAGTCAAAGGGGGCACTTGTTTAGGCATTGCTTGAGGACAAGCAATTTTTGGTGGGGAGGACTGTAATATCCCCAATTTTGATTTTCAGCACGGGAGATGATTTTTGGAAGAGGAGGCAATTTTGGCATTGGGATTTAGGAGGAAAAAGGGAAATCACATCTTTAGTGGAGAATGGGGGACCACCAAGAGAGAAATTCGACCCAAGTTGCAATTCGCACTAGTGAGAAGAGAGAGAGAAAGGAAGGGGCAGGAATTAGTGGAAAGTGGGGACCACCAAAGGAGAGAGGGCCAAGCTTGGAGGCCTCCATTTGGTATCTTTGATCATTTGATAATTTAACATCAGTTCTGTTGAGCTGCTTAGCCAAGACAGTTGTGTTGTTCAACATAAGAAAATTCCGAGCGGGAATTCCACCCACAATTCAAAAAACTTGTGTTATGAAACCAGCTCACAAAAAGATAGAAATGAGAGATCCACGCCTTAGAATTCAACCTCTTCGAGGGGGCAACCTCCTTTACATTACATAAATGAACAATTCTTCGATGATACAAATGAAAAGACCTCCTTTCT